>OVBI01000084.1:0-169720 GCA_900406495.1 Sisymbrium altissimum
AAATATTAATTTATCGATTAATTAATAACTCTATAAATTAATAAATTTTCACGGTCCCAACATTATTAATTTATAGAGGTTTTACTGTATTTATTTAAATTCTACTCAATTGTTATTTGTATTTAATTTTTCCCCTAGTGAATGAACGATTTACTTAACTAGGAAAACCTATAACATCATTTCGCCTAGAGTAAGGTAATCAGAGTATTTCTAAAAATCATGAAATTCTCTAATATTGCTAAAAATTAACCAAACCTTGCTTTACTTAAAATTACAGTTTGGAAGCTATATGCATCTACGAACATTTGACCACATAGATCATTGTAAGTTGCAAGTGATCATCGTATAAGCCATTATGCGATATGTTTTGGTTTTGAGATTTGAGATTTGGAGTTGTTGAATTTTGGCTTAAGTGTATATTATACTCTGATCTGAGTAGGAGAGAGAACTCTAAAAAGAGACATTAACCCATTTCTGATTAAATCGATTCTACAACCACTCATCATGACGAAATTCCCACTTCATGTCATGATGCTCTTCTGATTCTTTCTACTTACTGCAAATTTCTAGGGTCTAATTGATTTGAAACCAAAAAGTAATAAATAAATAGTTTAAGATATCTTTTTTTGTTAGTAATAAACGCCCCCATAAAATTATACTGATGCTAGGACGATCAAAGAGGAAGAACACTTTAAAATTAAAGATTTTTACAGTAAAATCTCGTTTATTTTTTAGGACGATAAGAAGTATGTCAAATGAATTTTCATAATAATCCTCGGTTCAATAAATTTAAGGTGTTTATAGAAAGCATCAAATTATATTAGCTGACTTTTAAAGTAACCAGTCTCCGGAGTTTGATTGGCCTGATAGAAGTATAATTGTCTAGAAACACGTGTTTACCTTAATTAATAAGAGAGAATGACTTAGGAATTTTTGGTTTATGTGTTATTTATTTTATTTAGAAACAGTAACATGCTAACATTTGACTCATTAAAAAACTAATTAGAGATGGCCTCTGTCATACGTTTATTTTTTTTTTGCAATATATATATATATTTTTTCTGCGTTCAACTAGTTAAAGTACGAAATCGATTTGTTACTTGTCAAATAAAAATTCGATAGCTGTCAAGTTTGCACGAGGACAAATTAAAATAATTTTTTACCGGATTTCAGTTGAAAAGATCCGCTATAAGATGATGGCGAATGTTGATTAATTTGACGACTAAAAAGGTGGCAAACACGTAAATGATTAATAGCAAAATTGGTCATCTATGTGTCTTCGACTGCTCTGATTTCTTGTTTCCCACTTACTATATTCACTCTCATACAACTATAGAGGATCCAAATTTACTTTTTGGCTTATTGTTGACATTTTTATTTTTATTTTTATATATCAGACCCAAGATCAATGCATATGAGAGGATGCCTCGGACATCAATCAGCATCAGAAGTACTTGATTATGGCTTTGACTGGTAAACCAAGAGAGTAAAATGGAATAATTTTTTTTCCAACTGAAAATTTTACTCCACATGAAAGAGGTAGAAAAGTTTAGTCCAGATTTAGTTACCTTTTAGTTCACCATTTTACTCCCATTTGTTTTGCCAATCACAACCTCCTGTTTTATATTTTTCATACTAATTGGATTTAAGCTTCTTTTTTTTTTTGAAACTTTAGTTGGGTAAGTTACAGGTTTATGCAAGATATTACAATTGAAACAGTATATATAGTAATTGTGTTTTTTTTTTTTCAGCCTAAATTGTATCATCATAATGACAAATTGACAGTTCAAAGACACACAAGCTTAAAAAAAAAAAACTCTCCAACGTGTAAAAAACATACCAAGTCCGATAAACAGAAAACACAAAAAAAAATGTACAAAATAAATCATCATCAAAATTAAAATGAAGTGAAACTTTTGAAAACATTAAAAAAAGTGGAAAGAACCACAGCTGAAAAAACCTTTAATTAGATAAGAGATAAAAGAAAAAGCGCCAAAAAGAAATACTGCTAAGACATATTGCAACAGTAAGTAATGGGTAAAACAAGTGTTTAATCATTGTGATAACAGTTTTATATAAATTGAATGAAGTTATTCCAAAACTGGCAGATATAAGGGTGTATAACTAAAAAAATAAAATTGCAAAGAAAAGTTGGAATGGGCTGTTGTTAAATGGGTTAGCACAAGAGATAAATAAAAGCCTCATAATAACTTATAAGAAGATGAAGTCCACATAATTCGCGGTTTGGCAGTTTTATCTCTTTAGTCTTGTCTTCGTCATACGAAAAATCCATCGCCGGATATCGGAAGCTCAGACGGGAAGAATTCGCCGGAAGGAATGGCTTCGCTCGGTTTCAACCTCGGATTCTCCTTCTCCGGTGTACAAATTCAGCAGCATCGAAACATTTCGGCAAATGGAAGAGCTCGTGTTTACTGCCGTAGCTCTTCTTCTTCTTCTTCTTCTTCTTCTTCTTCTTCTCAAGCAACTCCGCAGGGGATGCCTGCCGCGACGCCTCCTGAGATAGAGCTGGAGTTCTTCGGTGTAACTATCGGTGCGACTTTCGCGTTGATTGTATGATAGAGTTCGTCTGAAAACTGAAAAAGGGGTGGTTTGTGTTGTTGTGTGTTGCAGCCCAAGCCTGGGAGCGACGGGTCGTATCCGGTGGATAAAGCGAAAGCTGTGAGCGGAGAGAAGCTTCTGAGAAACATTATGCAGGACAATAAAATCGAGCTTTACGCTACTTACGTGAGTTTTTATATCTCTTTTCATCATCAAATGTAGCTACGGAATTAGGAGAGAGTTTGCTAATACTGACTCAAGTTTTGGAATTTGATCAGGGCAAAGTGATGAACTGTGGAGGTGGAGGAAGCTGTGGAACTTGCATTGTCCAGGCAAGTCACTTCATATATCTTTTCTCTCTTGACTTCTTAGTATGTTTGCCCTGAATTGTGGGAGGCAAGTCATTGTGGATGCCTAGAATTCAAGTTATCTGTTTCTTGCGCTTCTATGATTTGAGAGCTATATTACTCATGATGTAGATGAATGAGTTTTAGTACCTGTGTTCATCTTTGAGTTTGTGTTTTGTTCTGTTTTGATGAGCAATACCCAAGCATAAACCACATTTGGTCTTGCTTATGTGCAGATACTCGACGGCAGAGAACTTCTGAACGAGAGAACCGATACAGAAAACCGGTATCTCAAAAAGGTATTGTTATTAATTTTCTTATTCAGATAACAAAGTAAGAAGCTGGGATGTTCAAATCTTAGGCCTTGTTTGTTGGTATTGTGCAGAAGCCTGAGTCTTGGAGACTCGCATGCCAAACAATAGTAGGGAACAAAGAAAACTCAGGAAAGGTACTTACTCTAAAGCCTAGATCATTTCAAACATCAAACCTTTGATGATGTTTCTCATTGAGATTTATCTATCGCATTTGGTTTTAGGTTGTCGTTCAGCGGATTCCACAGTGGAAGAAGTAAATTCGTATATGTTATTGTAAGGTTCTCCATATTTTTACGCACATATAAGTATTCTGCTTGTATTATATCTCCTAAAAGTTCGACGACTCCAACTAGAAACTGGAAAAGCTCCTTCAACGGACCAGTTGGGGATATTATCAAATCCTGAACGACCCTCAAGTTTTTCCTTGTAGATCGCTGAGAATCAAAGGCATATGATAAAGTCTCATGAGAGAACAGATCTTGGTCGGTTTTAAGCGTTTGAAAGTTGAACATATAAATCGTTTTTATGGAAACAAGAAGATTGGCATCATTCCAAATTGGGAAGAATATACACCATTGCCTTAAAATTCTTAATGGATAAGTGCTCCCAAAAATATACTAATGTTTTCGCAAAATAAAAAGCCCCTCTGCTCTCTCTCTATCTCTAACCGCAAAACATAAACACGCAGAAAACAAAGACTTAGCTGTTGTTGTTGCATTAAGAAAAGCAAATTTCCAGCCTCAGAGGCCTGATGATCATCACCTAAAGAAAGCTCTCATAACGCGCTATACCGAAAAACAAGGGGTAAAGTCATAAACGCAATCTTTTCTCATTTATTACTTTTATGCATTTTCTTGTTGAGAAAGAAAATAAAAAGCAAGGTGCCAAAGATATCATCATCATCCTCCTGTAGTCATATATATATATATATTTTGTTTTTTCCTTTTTTTTTGTTTTGGTTTTTGTTTTGTGTGATTGCTGTTTGGCTCCGAATTTTATATCCAGATATAAATATATTTTATCTCCTTGTTGATCGGTGAGCACAAAATAAAATATAACTAAAAAATCTAAAATAATCGCAAAGGGAATTGAAGAAGAAGTACTTAGGATCAACAACAAGAAGAAGGGATTTCAATAGCTGAGAAAGTTGACTCTTTGGATTCATTGTCTTGGTTTCTGGGTTTTCTCTTCTTGCGCGGGCTCTCCAATTTCAACCTTGCGACAAGGATTTAAAAGGAAAAATCACCCATTGCAGCAGGAGGTTTGTTCCCTAATTTCTTGTGTAATTCAATTTCCTGTTGCGAATTAGGTTTTTGTTAAATCTATATCGATGACGAGGTTTTATCAAAATCAAGCCCTAGTTATGATCTTGCTTTTGGTTCTATGTGATGGAATTTCGGATATAAAGAAGCCAAATCCTGAAAAAGGGCATGAATTTGATGATTCTCCGTGGTTGGTTTTTAGGGTTTAAGCTTACTTGTCTCTCTCAATTTCATGTATACAGAAACCGATTTGTGTATCGATTTGCAGGGCGTCGAATTTAATGTTCCATGGTACGCGGTATGCACAAGGAGGACAAAAACCTAGATGGGTGTTTCTCTTCTGAAGCAACAACATCGTATTACGAATAAAGCTGATACCTTTTCTAGATTCATGGAACGATCATCAGATAATCAAAACCGAAACGAGCACATCATCGACATTCCAAGAAATGCCTCCGTTGCATCCTCTTCTCATGATAGAATCTCAAACGTTTTGGAACCTTTACAACACGACGAGGACAGCAGACCTTCCACTGCTCCTCCCATCCCTACTACTGTTTCCCAGCCAGCTACAGCTTCTTCTTCTTCTTCTATGCGCTCCAATCCTAGAAGCATCCGTCGCAGAAGAAGTCCTTTGAATTCCGGCCTTTGGATTTCCATTGAACTAGCCCTCACTGTTGGCCAGATCATTGCAGCCATCGTCGTTTTGTCTTTGTCAAAACATGAGCATCCACGTGCACCCTTGTTTGCTTGGATTGTTGGTTATGCGTGTGGATGCGTTGCAACACTCCCGCTTTTATACTGGAGATATTATCATTCCAATCAGGCCTCTGAACAGGATTCTGGCCAGCATCGTCCTAATCTTAACGTTGCAGCAGGACCGTTCGCATTCTCGATATCCAGGACAGCTGAAGGAGATGGTCGACAGACCAACAACACGTCTTCACGTAGTAGATATCCTGGCTTCATAAGTGCTGCCAGGTAAAATGTCTTGTTTTCTCCACTTTCTTACATGATCTGTTTTGACACTTTTCGCAATCTAGTCGGTTCACCCATCCCATAAATAATTTGTACTCAGAGTCACTGACTTGAGTCTTTGATTTTGGCTTTTCAGGCTTAAAGTTATTGTGGAATATTTCAAAATGGCTCTGGATTGCTTCTTCGCGGTGTGGTTTGTGGTAGGTAATGTATGGATATTCGGCGGGCATTCATCTGCATCCGAGGCTCCCAACTTGTACAGGTATTATTCTTTTGGTTATTTCAAAATTTCACTCAAGAATTCTGGCTGCATTTGTGAAAGACTCAACCCATTTTTTGTCTTTATACGTTGTAGGTTATGTTTAGTGTTTCTTACCTTTAGCTGTATTGGCTACGCGATGCCCTTCATCCTCTGCACAACAATATGTTGCTGCTTGCCGTGCATAATCTCAATCCTGGGATACAGAGAAGATTTAACTCAACCCCGAGGTGCCACAACCGAGTCGATAAATGCATTGCCGACTCATAAGTTTAAGTTGAAGAAAAGCAGAAGTAGTGGCGATGACAACGGTTCAAGTACTAGCGAAGGTGGAGTTGTGGCGGCTGGAACAGATAACGAACGTGCGATTTCAGGAGAAGACGCTGTAAGTTTGCTTACACTTTTGACTGTACATACATACACTCACACATACAATCAAGTATCTGAATATTTACAATTGACTGCAGGTCTGTTGCATTTGCTTAGCTAAATATGCAAATAACGAAGAATTAAGAGAGCTTCCTTGTTCACATTTCTTCCACAAAGAGTGCGTTGACAAATGGCTCAAGATCAATGCCAGTTGCCCTCTTTGCAAGAGTGAAGTTGGGGAGAAGAACTCTGATTTGACAAGCCAGGGGATCTTAAGCTCGCTCTCTTCTGGGGAAAATGATAACAATCAACAACCGCAACAACAACAACAGCGGAATGAACATAGAGTTGATAACGGTTTGGCCAACAGCGTTATCTAGATATCTGACATTTGCTCGATGTTGGAGAAAACGGTACACAAAAGGCGTTTTGCGTTGTTCCTACACAGAATTTGCCTTCGTCCGAGTCTCGTTGTCAAGAATAGGCCTAGTGAAGAAGGTGAAGGAAGAAACCGGCGAGGAAGCTCGTGCGGCGTAAATGCCTTTTGCTTTTGTAAATTGAAACCCTCTGAACGCGTAGGAGAGTTCGAGAATCAGTGATTGAGTTTGAGTGTGTTCCAAATACTTTGTTTTTTGTTTTAACTTTATTCTCTGAATTTATCACGAACAGAACCTCTATACGAGAGCCAGGGTTCTTTCGATTCCTTGTGCAGCTGAATTGCCTTATCAAGGAATTCTCGGCTCAAAATCATAATATTTCATATAGAAGAAACTTTATACTGGACCACTGAGTACGACGATTTTATTGTGTTCTAGTATTCTTAAAAAATCAATAAGACAGTGAGTGACTTTGATTTGTAAAATCAGTGTTGGAACCGGAAATCTGGAACAAGACCAGCCTCAAGATAAGTATAACAAGCCCATAGATTTTCCCTACGAAAGAGAGCTGACAGTCAATAAAATGAGATTTCTTAACATAACAACATCACAGCTTGATGCATATGTTTTCTTAAAGGGCTTGAAAAGAAGTAAAAGTGACGATACATTCTGAGCTGTATCATTTAAGAGCGGTATAGTGCCCTCTCAAAACAATTAACCGCATAAACCTACCAAGAGAGTGAAAAGATATGTCCTAGTGATTAAGCCCTTCTAGGAATTTTCCGCAGATGGGTTTTCATGCACATATGTGCCAACTGATTTGAACCATCGCAGCAAGTTACGGTGATCCTTTACATAAAGCCATGCCTGAAGAAATGGGAAGAGACTCTCGTTCACACCCCGCTCCTCTAGGAAGCCATGGAATACGTCTCTCATCTTCTCATCGAGCTCTCTGTCATAACAATTGACGAAAAGTTAGTTATTTGCCAATAAAAAACCTTTGCTATCAACTGCGAGTCCCGTGTGTTATTTAAAACTGAGAAAGAACAGGTCAAAGACTAATCCTTGATTTGGAGGCTTCATCATACAGCAAACTGAATTGATATATCTACTTGTGCTAAATCTAGAACACGTCTACCACCATTCTACATTCCCATTCCTCAACGTCAATTAGAAAATGAACGAAAAATCGTACAAAAAACGAATGATGGTTCATAAAATCTTTCCTCGATTCAACGGAAGAACTCATAGCCAATGTCAAACAAGTCTGAGATCATTTCAGAAATGACGATAAAGTATAGTTGGCCCTATTCATAAACACCTAACCTTTAATTTGAAAATTCTGAATGTTTAGTAAGACGAGACAGCTAGAGACAGAAATGAATCACATAAGATGGCTTACTGACAATCTAAAAGTTCTCAAATAAATATACTAGAGAAAACAAATCTTCTTTAGAGACTCGATTTTCCGAACTTTAGATTGACAAATTAAGGTCAGCATAATATACTAGTCAAGATATCTAATTTCATCAACAGAATTACTAGAAAAGCGTAAAGGCTGAAATTGTAATGAAGAAGGTTATAAGAGTAGAGAAAACATACTCAAAAGAAGGGCCAGTGTATCGAGTAGGATCATCAGACAACTCCAAATCCTCGAGCTTAGGCCTCATGGAAACAGAGTGAATACCCAAGGCATCAGGGTAAAGGCCGCAAAGGAAATGCAGAGAATCAGCCTGATTGTGCTTTGAGACAGCCACATGGAGGAAGAGCTGGTTAATCCCATCATCGTCTTCATCATCACCTCCGTGAGCCAAGCGCATGACGAAGAGACTGATTTCTTCATTTCCAACAGATTTCTTAAGAACGGCCCCAGTTCCCTCAAGCGATCCTTTCACAATCTCGAATGGTGAAGGAGGACTCACTTTCTGCAAATCCAAAAAATCAAAGTATCGATTGTAATCCTAAGTGAACGAAGCAGCAGCCGCTAGGGTTTAACAGGAATTTCAGTTATAGAGACAAAAGAGAAGAGGAACGAACCGGAGGAGGAGTCATCTTGGAGACTTCTAGGTAATGTTCCTTGAGGGAACGGAGAAGCATCGAATCCACCGCAGCTGAAACGTCGCTCGGCTTTCCACTTCCACTGGCTTTACTGGATAGCGCTCGCTGAAACTGCCGCCGGACGGCGACATTACCGATCACTCTTCTCAACATTTCTACTTTCTCCGTCTCGATACAAAAGCGGCGACTTGCCTTGGAGAATAAATACTTACTACTTTCTCAACTCTTCTTTTTTTATTTAATTCGCAAGACAAAACAAAAACCTCTTAGGTTTCTCCCCCACAATATATTTGGGGTTAGTTTGAGTCGGCTTTTATAAATTTTGGACACTTTACTGAGGTTTTAAAAATATTTTTAGGTGTTTCTAAGCACGAAGATGAACATTGCCGAACAACTGTTGTGTATTCTATTTTTTTTTTATGTTATAACACATTCCACCATTAGAGGATTACCAATCAAAGCATGCACCTGCTAGGATCTGATGGCAAAGAGAGAATACAAAGATATCTAATAGAAAGAACGAGCAAAACAAATTCAAAGCGAAAGCTTTTCTTCTTATGTCCCATTGTATAACATAATTTTTTAAAAAAAAAGATCAAAGTCATATCTCTAAAAGTAAGACCCAACCAACCACATTCCCTTCAAAAGATTTGTTATCAAGGCCAAGTCTCATATGAACAAAAAAGAGGGAAACGCATGTTCATATCATCAAAACGGGTGGGTAGGTGATTCATTTCACCTCACTGGCTGCTGATTGTAGTGATTCTTCTCTTTCTTCTTCTTTGCCGCTGCCAGCTTTGCCTTCCTCGCAGCTGCTTCTTGTGCAGCAACTTTTGCAGCAGCATCCGTCTCTTTGCTTGACTTCTTCTTCTTCATCGATGCAATCTTCTTCAGCCGTTCTTTTATATCCATGGAAGAAGAAGCCTCCTCCTCCTCCTGCTCACCTGACTCACCTGCAGCATCTGAGTTGCTCTTTACTTCCTCCTGAGATTCTTTTGCTTCCTTCTGTTTATCCTTCTTTTTCTTCTTCTTTGAGGCCTTTGATTCTCCGCTTGTGTTCTCTTTCTTCTCTCCCTCTCCATTCGCTTCTTTCTTTTCTTGCTTATCTGTTAGGTGTTTGGAGAAGAAACATTTATCACAATTAGCAAATGAGTTTCTCAGCAAGTAATATTGATAAGCCACAGATGCAAGACACCATCCTGTGAAAGTGTGAATAAAGTAGAGCAGAATTGTGTTATACCTTGAGAGTTTTCTTGGCCGTTATTATCCTTGGGTGCAACTCCAAAATCTGCTAACAAAGCCTCAAGCTCAGCAAGCTCCTTCTGTTTCCTCTCCTTCTTGGAAAGCTGCCTCTCTGCCTCCTTGGGTGGTGCAGGAGCCTTTTTCACCTCAGGCTCTGCTTCTTGATGAACTTGAGTCTCTGTTTCCTGTTCATGCTCTTCCTCCAAATCATCATCATCACCTTCATCAAGAATATCTTCTTCACTTTCACTTTCCTGCGACGTTAAAATCAAAGGCATCTCGATCAGAAACCAATGAACAGATAAGGCACACGACTAGGAAAATTCTACAACAACAAAGGTTTACAATTATATATGTTTGATGAGCTTCAGAATACAAAGCAGCCTAATCCAAAGCAAGATTCATTTTCCATCGCGACAATACAACCACAAAAAACATAAAAATACGAACTTTTTATCATCCATCCGTCAAGTACAAAGCTAATCAAGAGCAAATCAAAAAGCCAAAACCTTTAATACGAGCATGTGAGGTTTAATGCAAGAACAAAAGTAGGACATAAGATTAAAACATACACAAGGCAGCAAACGAAATAAATTGACTTCTAACCTCAACGGGAAGGTCTTTTGCATCCTGATGGGCAGCTTCAGAGGTAGTAAACAAGGGCTGAGGCGGAGCAGTGGTTACGAAGTAGTCATCATCTTCATCATCGTCGATATCGGCCCAAGCCTTTGCCTTGAGAGGCGTAGGTGCCCAAAAGACCTGAGGCACAGGCTCCTTTTCCGGATCTTGACGCGATGACGACTTTGAGGAACCTTTGCTCTTATCGGACTTCTTCTTCTTCCTCAAAGTATCCAAAGCGGCGAACAAGTTGGTGTTCTGAATCGGCATGGATCCTTCGTCTCTCCTGTTTCCACCACCAAACATCTTTTCTTCTCTCTCTCAAACAATCCCGAGCTAAAAAAGAACAAACCAAGACCAAGATAAGCCAAAAAGTGTCTCTTTTTATAAACACACACAAACAGAATTTCCCGATTTCAGCTGCAAGCCTCCACGAATGGAACACAATAAGCAATGAAGAGGAGATAAGAACAATTCGAGAGAGAGAGATCTTTTTATAAGCAAAATCCTTGAAACGGGACCAACCACAAACAAGAATACGCTGAAAAACTCTGATGGGCGGCGATTTTGGAAAGCGATGGATAATTAGGGTTCCAGATCAGAAACGACAAAATAGACTGGTGAATTAAGAGGCCTTAATAGTAGATTGATTATAGAGAGGGGGCAACGCGAAACAAGAGAGAAGCTTGGGGGATGCAAACTCGTTGAGATAAATAGGGTTTCTTTGGGTGTGTAGCGAGCGATCCGTAGAGGTTAGGGCTACTGGCTACACGACAAGGTGGTAGCGCAACGGGGGGATCTTTATGTATTTGGAATCTTATCTCCTATACCGAAATTTATATTACAACAATCGAACCGAATCCAAGCAAAATTGGAACTTAACCTTTTTATTTTGCTTATTTCGTTTATATTAACAATTTTTGTGTTAATCCTGACGATGGAACTCAACTCATCAAATAATATTATTTTTTGCAAAAATTTAATGTAAGAGATTTTATTTATATCATTGTATAATATAATATCAAAAAGGTAAATAATAATATGTTTATTTTTAAAAAATCATAACAAATTTAAAATTTAATATTTTATGCGGGAACTCATTTTACAATAATAATTTTATTTTTATAATTTTGTTCATAACATATATTACAAAAAAGGTAAATATTTATATGTTTAATTTTTTAATCATAACAAATTTGGAAACATAAAATTTTATAAGATAATTAAAATAATATATTTTTTTATAAACGTTTGTGTTTGTTTGTATTACACGGTAAAGTATTTACTTACCAAATATAAATAATAATGCTATTTATATATTATATTTTAAATGTGAAATAAAATCAAAAAAATATTTGATCATACATTCATATATTTTATCCACATAATTTTTTTTTTACAATACACACTAAAATACTTAGCATAAAATAAATAATTACTAATTTAAATAAAATATTATATGTTAATTATGTGTGCGATAATTTTTAAAAATCAATCAGAATGTTTTGCCAAACTTATAATAAAAAAACTACAAAATAATTTTTTTACAAGAACTCATGATCTAGACACATTAGAAATTTAAAATTTTCCTACCATTCTTTAATTATATGATATCACAGAATTAAGGACACTAACATATTAAGTTTGAATTTAAACTCCATTGAAAAATCTATGACAATTTTGGTTACATATCATATTTAAATAGAATAATATAATATTATTTGGTGGCAACCAGGAATGAAGAATCTGTTATATGAAGTTCTACTAAATAATTTTTCATATAATTTTTTGCGAATACCTTTCATAGTTTAATATTATCCTCCCCTAGCAAAACTATTTGTTAAGTTGGCATGGTAGACACAGGATTACGGTAGGTTTAACAGCACACGTGAGAATTATAAATAATTTTTTTGTCTCCGAGGAAAAACTTTAAATCCTGGCCGTCCAAAAATATTTCACAGCAGAGGATCCGAAACGTCCATTGTATCTTTTCTGTTGCAGAAATAATTATCAAAGATAAGATCTGGACCGTAAAATTAGTAACGCGTGGGGATCGGACGGTATCCGTGAACCGATTTTTATTTGGAATATGTTTTCTTTATATGGGTGTTAACTGAAAAAACCTTACTCTCGCGAAACCAGACGAAACCCTAGCACTCCCGTTTCTCACGGTTAAAAAAGAAAAAGAAGGCAGCAAAATTGCTTTTTTATTTTCCGCAAAATTGAACGAATAATTTTGGCAAAAAGGAAATTTTGATTGATTTGGGATCCGATTCGCAGTCCGATTTACCGAAACCCTAATTTTGATTTAGGGATTGTGGCGAGTATAAAGGTCCTTAGGAGTCGATGTGGTCAGATAAAGTGATGCAGGTAGGCATGCAAATTTCTCCCCTTTTTCATCTTTGCAGTTAAATTTTGCTTGATTCTGGAGAAAATTGTTTGGATTTGAATGTCCTGTAGTGGTATTTGATCGGTTTTTTTGGCAACTTGTATGTTCTTCTTCTATCTATTTTGGCTACCTTTGTGATTCTGGGTTTCGTATTGTTGTCACAGATCTGAAAAATGTGTCTATGCGTATGTGATGGAATTTGAGGCCTGGGGGATTCTGATTCTGGGTTTTCGTTCGAGGTATCTTTCATGGAAAATAGACTAGGGAACTCTAATGGAGTGGGAATTTCGAAGAAATCGAGGTCCTTGGATCTTAAGACGCTCTACAAGTCTAGCATTTCCAAGGATTCCGTCAATAAGAGCTTTAAGAGGAAAAATAGGCCTGGGAATGATGGTGATCGGTTGAAGCAGGACAAGAAGAGCAGGAAAGTTGTTTCTCTTAGTAGCTTTAAGAAAGTCGACAGCGAGGACGAGAAAATCCTTGATACGCCATGCAATGGCACCACACTACTGGACAACTTGGAGGACTCCAAGGTGGTTTTGGATGAGAAATTGTGTGATAGTAATGGACTTCAAGGGATTTCAGTTGGTTTGTCTGGTAGTATGATTTATGTTCCTAGACGTAGGAGGGATTTTGTTGGGAGGAGTAGGTTTGAGAATGGCCTTGTACAGAGGTCTGCAGGGGAATCTGATAGTCAGGAGGAGCTGCTTGATAAGCTCCCCAATGAAGCTGGTGAAGAATCTAGTGCTCAGGATCAGCTCTCTAAACCCCAAGAGAAGGACTCTGACATAGAAATTATAGAACCTATTTCAACAGCTCAGCTGCAGTTGGAAAACGGGATTTCTAATCCGTCTCCAGAGAAAGATGACCAGTTGGTTGTTAAACAAAAACCCTGTAATAGCAGGAAAAGGAAGTCCTCGGCATCAAACAGACGTGTGGGAAACGAGGCGAAGTCTTCATCTGGTAGAATATCCAAGGTATCTCGGGAAGATGATGAGGAGAATCTTGAAGCTAATGCAGCAAGAATGCTGTCTTCGCGTTTTGATCCAAACTGCACCCAGTTTCCTTCAAATCCTGTTACTCCTGCTTCACCGTCTGCCAGTAGATTGCCTCCGTTATCTTCTGGTAAGAATTCAGTTACTCCTCGGTCTGAGTTGTCTAGCTTCAAATGTGTCTCAGACGACACTGATGATAGATTGCTGCGACCAAGGAGGCAGCTTGATGAGAAGAGTAAAGTTCGGAAAAGGCGCCACTTTTATGAAATATTATTTTCAGATGTGGATTCACACTGGTTGTTAAACAAAAAAATAAAAGTTTTGTGGCCTTTGGATGAGAAATGGTATCATGGTTTTGTGGATGGTTACGATGGAGACAAGAACCTGCATCATGTAAAGTATGATGATCGCGATGAAGAGTGGATCAACTTACAGGGTGAAAGATTTAAAATTCTCTTGTTCCCTACTGAAGTTCCTGGCAATAATCTACGGAAAATGAGCAGTTCAGGGTCCACATCGACTGTGAAAATAAAAGGGAATGATACATTCCGTCAAGACGAGAAAAAGCAGAAGGTAAAGCTAGAAGATGATAGCTGCATGGGCGACATAGAATCAGAACCAATCATCAAATGGTTGGCTCGGTCTATCCACCGGGACAAATCTTCCACTCTTAAGGCTGTACAAAAACGGAAAAAAGCAGAAATAACGACATTTGATGAAACTGTGAAAATGAATGGGGATGTTGTTAGAGACACTGCTGGACAGTACACAGATAGATCTGCTAGTTCTCTTCCATCATGTGGATTACCTGGACCGAGTGGGAATGAGTCCTTGTTGGAAAGCTCTGGTTTTTGTAAGGGTAGCATATATCCTATTGTCTATTATAGGAGACGACTTCATACAGCAAAAAAAGGAATCTACAAGGGATCAGGTGACGATAATGTTGAGCAGCTTCATGTCTCAAAAAGTCCGGATCCTGATGTAGAATTTTTGCCTTTTGAAGACTCCGGGCTTCTGGAGCTTTATTGTCCGTGGAGTGACACAGTGCAATTTGAGTTGTCCCTCAGCCTACAGGTTGTTTCTTTGATGAACTACTTTCTTATGGCCGATGTTGACTGGCTTTCATGTGTTGCTCCTTTGCTTCATCATGGTACACTTGTGACTTTGTGGCCACGGGTTTGTTTGGAAATGATTTTCCTGAATAACCAAGATGGGTTAAGGTATCTAGTTTTTGAAGGCTGCTTAATGGAAGCTGTTCAGTTGATTTTCCGTATCTTGACGGTAGCAGATCATTCTAATAAGCAAGGAGTACAAGGAGCAGATGCTGACTTGCAGTTGCCAGTTTTCTCAATTGGTCTACAAGTTTCTATCATCCCAGGTTTCCAAAGGCAATTTGCATTTCAGTTCTACAGTTTCCATGAAGTGAAACATTCGAAGTGGTCATACTTGGAACAGAATGTCAGGAGGCATTCTTTGCTGGTTAAGCAAGTTTCAACTTCGGAGTGTACACCCGATAACATGAAGGCTCTGCAGAAGGTACAGTGACTCTTTCATTCTTGATTCTGGTACATTGTTTAGTTGTCTTTTACTTATATTGTGTATCTTACCAAAAACATTTATTTGAACATCAGGTTATGCAGAAGAGATCTAGGCATGGAATTAGATCAGGCTTTGTTTCATCTGCTAAAGCCTGCCCCACATCTGCTTGCTACAAGAAGCAAAGTACGTCCCCATTTGCACTTCCTTTTGGTGCACGACCACCTACACTATTACTCAATTTACACCTGGAAATGGTGAAAGAGCTGGGTCATGATTCAGCTAGATACCTGGGAACTGAACGCGATTTAGTAACAGATGGAGGTTGTGATATGGCAGATTGCACAAATGAACATTCTGAATCTTCTCTCAAGAGTAAGGGACGAAATAATGGACCAACTATTACTTCTTCTAGAGGGCAGGAAGCGCAAGAGTCAAAAGACCTTCATGCACAGTGTCAACGGCTGCAGCTAGGGTCTACTTCTGAAAACTGGATGTCATGCAGCACTTCTGTTGTCAGACATAAGCACGAAACCAGGTCAAACGTTGCGATGAATGGTATTAATATTCAAGTTCCAATATCTGGTCATTGTGAAGATGGGGCGCCGCAGTCAAGTAATTTGGCCTTGAATAATCAAGGTCGCACCTCAAGTCCCAAGGCCACTGCCCCAAGGAGTATGTGGCAACGAAGCAAAAGTTCTTTAGTTGGCAATCTCTCACA
Source organism: Sisymbrium altissimum (assembly GCA_900406495.1). NCBI lineage: Eukaryota > Viridiplantae > Streptophyta > Magnoliopsida > Brassicales > Brassicaceae > Sisymbrium > Sisymbrium altissimum. The sequence goes on from OVBI01000084.1 coordinate 16,025, forward strand.
TGGTTGGTCGGATTCAAAGGGAGACTTTCTGCACACCAATTTGGGAAGTGGACCTAAGAAGCGACGTACCCAGGTGTCGTATTCATTACCTTCTGGGGGTTCAGATTCAAGAAACAAAGGTTCCCTGCACAAGGGGCTTCCGAACAAAAGAATTAGAAGGTCTGCTGCTGATGTTTCCAAAGGTCTTCAGAAAGATTTGGAGTCTAGTTTCTGTGATGCCAATGTTTTAGTCACTCTTGGAGACAGAGGCTGGAGAGAATGTGGAGCTCAGATAGTCCTAGAACCCTATGATAACAATGAATGGAAACTTGCGGTGAAAATTTCAGGGACAACAAAATACTCACATAGGGCACATCAGTTTCTGCAGCCTGGATCGACAAATAGGTTTACACATGCTATGATGTGGAAAGGAGGAAAAGATTGGACCCTAGAATTCCCCGATAGGGGCCAGTGGTTTCTTTTCAAAGAGATGCATGAAGAGTGCTACAATAGAAATACTCGGGCTGCTTTAGTTAGGAATATTCCGATTCCTGGCATCCGTTTGATAGAAAAAGACAGTTTTGATGGAACAGAAACTGATATTATCCGCAGTTCTTCCAAATATTTCCGGCAGACTGAAACTGATGTTGAGATGGCATTGAATCCTTCACGTGTTTTGTATGACATGGACAGCGATGATGAGCGGTGCCTTATGAGAATTCGTGAGTGTTCGGATGCTGGGAATAGTGGCTCTTGTGAGATCACTGAGGACATGTTTGAGAAGGCAATGGACATGTTTGAGAAGGCTTCATATGTAAAGCAGCGTGATCACTTTACCAGAATCGAAATTCAAGAACTGATGGCCGGAGTTGGATCCTTGGAAGCAATGGAAACAATATATGAGCTGTGGAGAACAAAGAGGCAGCGGAAGGGAATGCCACTAATCAGGCATCTTCAGGTACGATCTCTGATGCCTTTCCATCTTTTTTATTTTATTTGATTGTCCTTTTCTTACATGTTTGTCTTAAGATTTAAAAACCTGCATGTCTAGGCTCTACGTAGATCTTTATGTACTTGGGGTGAATTGCAGATTTTTGAACAGTAGGGCTATGCATTTTATGTATTACATAGTTTATCGATTTGACTCCTTGTCGATTACATATTTGCTGGTTCAACAAAGATGTAGTTATTATGCTGTAATATGTTTCGACAACAACACCGATAATTTTCTTTTAGGTTGTCTGCTGCAATATTTTTATTTGTGCCTAATATAAACACTTGTTTTTCTACCTCTGCATTTCAGCCACCTCTGTGGGAAAAATATCAACGAGAAGTTAAAAACTGGGAGTTGGTTATGAGCAAAGCTCACCCTCCAAACTCCTATGGGTCACAGAAGAAAGAGTCACCTATTGAGAAGCCAGCGATGTTTGCTTTCTGTTTTAAGCCTCGAGGTCTGGAAGTCAAGCACAGGGGAACAAAACACCGGTCACAGAAGAAACTATCGGTTTATGCTCAACATAGTACTGCTTTGGGAGATTATGATACCTATAATTCATCTGGTAACCACTTTTACCTGCTTTGTTTTCTTAATACTGTATGGACTCTGGTTCTTCTATATGAGTTATGTCTTTAATCCAAAATTTCCATTTATTTTGCAGGAAGAAGATCTGTTGGTCTCGCCTCTGGAGATGAGAGGTTCTTATATTCAAACCACAGCTATGAGCATTCGGACGAATTTCCGATGCATCCGGCATTTCCTGGAACATATTCTCCCCATGACCTAGGCATGGGATATTTCTCTAGCGGTGGAAATGGTTGTCATAGGAATCACCAAAACAAGTCTCAAAGAATCAACGGGAAGAGGAATATGAGTGAACGATGGAATGCAGGCTATTCTGAATCCCCCGGTTCCAATCTTCTTTGTTACTCTAACGGATCACAGCGTCTTGATGCGGAAGAATTACATAGTAGTAGTACAGATATTGATGAGTACAAATTGCGAGATGCAGCTGGTGCTGCAAGGCGTGCCTGCGCTTTGGCCAAGGCCAAGCGAGAAAGAGCAGAGAGATTGAGGTACAGAGCAGATCTAGCAATCCAGAAAGCTGCAGCTGCTCTTATGTGTGCAGAGGCAGCTAAAGCTTCTTTTGTGGACCAAAGCAGCAACGGGTCAGAAAGCTCAAGCGAAGGATGAAACGGCAGATCCCACTTTTGTTAGTTTGGGTTATGTCTGAATTTTCTTCTTTTGCGCACCTCTTGAGCAAGAGAAGAGAGAGAGATTCGACATGTTTTGTTCCTCACACAAGATTCGGTCTTGACACGAACCCAAATGAGCTCCACTGTACAGCAATTTGCCTCCCTCCGCTCTAAGTAAGCTATTTTGATGCAGCAATAACACCGAATTGGGGCTCTGATACTTGATCTCATGTACCCATCGGCTGAAACGTTCTTAGTATTTAAATAGAGAAAAGGTACAAAAAAATGAGGAGATGGTTAAAAAAAAAAAAAAAACAAAGAGGAGATTGTAATTAATTTGGTTTAGTAGTTTATTTTGGTAGAGAGATTCAGTGTGAGCAAAGATTCTTCTGCTGCAAGTATTTTGCAGTGCTCTCCTTCACCATCTCTCTTCTCTAGCTTCTATTGCTTTTCTTTTTCGATCATCAACCTTTAAAAATATGAAACCGAAGCCAAATTGCAACAATTTTCATCATGTGCGGATGTGTAAAAAAGCTTTAAGAAACATCTGTGAAAAGTATTTATCCCGATTCATGATTAGTGTTAAGTTCCGTACTTCCCTTCCCATGATGCTTTTTATCAAACAGTACGTACGAGTGATGACTGATGAATTACAAATTCAATTAGTTTATCAAATGTGATCGTCTACCATAAATGAATTTCGTAGATGTAAAAACCATCTTATAACCTCGTTTAGGTAGTCTATGTGAAATGAGAGAGAGAAGAAGAGAGATTTCAACGGCGGGAAAGGTTTCATGTCAGCAGTTTTTCCGGAGAATGTCTCCCTTCCATTTGCTGGCTCCTTCACTATTTTTGTCATCTCTGTAACCTGAGAGAAAGAGAGAGAGAGAGAGAGAGAGACGATCTTTCTCTTCTTTCCACCTCCATTATTTTTTTTCTCTGCTGTTTCATTTTCTTTCTTCTGTAAGGTTTTTCTCTTCTCTTCTGTTTTGTTTTCTTTTTTTAGGTTTTGCAATATCTTAGAGCACAAGGGTTTCAAAAAACCCAAGATTCTCGTCTTTTCTATGCGTTGTATCCAGCCGATGAAATTGATAGAAAGAAATTTGATTCTGCGTAACGTAATGTGTTTCCAGAAACAACAATCCTACAACTTTTATCTCATATGAAACTTCCTACAATTGCTAAGGTTAAGATTGAAATATGCACCAGAGAATAACCTTGAATGCTTTTGGCTTAAGATTGTCTTCTTCTTTTCTTCTTTCTTTCTCAGGTGATTTGGTAATAATGATGGCAATGCATTTTGATAGGATTTCTGATTTGAGATAATTCATTTTCTTGATGAGTGGGAGGCTTTTCGCCAACAATGGGGAGCAAGAATAAGGAAGACGAGCGAACTGAGAAGGCTATCCGGAGTTTACTAAAGCTGCCTGAGAATCGAAGATGCATCAATTGCAACAGTCTGGTACACGTTTTGAGCTGAATAATACATTTGTTGGCCAATTATTATCTTCAAGTGTTTTTTTTTAACATTAGCTCATATAAACTAGTATCTGTAATCTTGGTAGAAATTTTTTTAAGTTTCCTGTCAATGATCATTAAGAGTGAGCTAGAACAAAGTATAACATTTTTATCAAGTCAACTAAATGTATATATACGGCTGAAGGTAGTTAGTTCTGTTCTCAAGTTTTATTGACATCCGAGTCGTGCAGGGTCCACAATATGTCTGCTCAACTTTCTGGACTTTTGTCTGCATCAACTGCAGCGGAATCCAGTAAGGCTTTTCTCTGAGTTTCCTCTTCCCCTTTCATTCTTTTGACCTCTCTATTGAAGCCTCGAACTTGAAAAGTGTTGTTCCAATTTTATTTTGCATATCATATGTGTAAGATCTCTTTTCTCATTGTGTATATGGTCAGTCGAGAATTTACGCATCGTGTGAAATCTATATCAATGGCCAAGTTCACGGCGGAAGAAGTTACTGCACTTCGCGCAGGAGGAAACGAGGTTTGTGTGATATACAATTGTTATCTTTATTGCTCATTATTTTGTAAATTTCGATACTGATATGTTTTGTTTTGTTTCTTTGCAGCGAGCCAGACAAATTTATTTTAAAGAATGGGATAGTCAGCGGGATGCTTACCCCGATGCAAGGTTCTTGGACATTTTATTAATCTCACCCTAAGTTACACTAGAAGTAGTAGCAAAAATTTATAGTTAAACCTCAATTTTTCTTTCTTCTTCTTCAGTAATATTTTCAAGCTCCGAGATTTTATCAGGAGTGTCTATGTGGACAAAAGATACAGTAGTGAGAGCAATGACAAGATCTCACGGCAAAAACCGGTACACTGCTTTTCTTAAATGCTTCATTTTCTCAACTTAGCCAAATCTGAACTAATTTTAGGACAGTTGCACTAGATGTTTCAATGTTAAGCATGTCACGCTTTACACAGTTTTCTTTTTCACAAATCTATGGTGTTTCCATTCAGGCTGTGACTGAAGATTACATGGAAAGCAAGAAGCCCAGTGCAAACTTCTTGGGATCTAAAAGCTTACACTCTGTAGATAAACCTGACATTGAAAGAGCTAGTGCTGGTGGGAGGAATGGAAATGAATCTCTCAAGTTTTATTTGGATGACAAGAAACATAAACAACAACATGTTACGCATAACCCAAAGTCTAGAGGTTTACCAAAGAGTCCTATCCGCTTTGAGATTGTTGATGATAGGTTTAGAGACGATGGAAGTGTTAAGAGATACGATGCGCGTAGAGAGTCAAGAGGAAGTTCCAAATCACTTGATCTCTCAAATAACAAAGAAAGGTCGAGTTATCCCATCGTACGCCATGCCAGTGAACTCTTAGGCGATAATCCTCCTCCTCTGCGCGTAGGAAATGCTATCAAAGTTGAAAAGAAGAAGGATCCAGTGGATAATCAGGTAAGTGCAATCTACACTCATGTTGTGTTGTAGTTTATACATTTATCTACAGTGAAGATATGAGCTTTTATATTTTTTGGCATTTTGCAGATGACTGCATCATCTAATAAAATGGAGTGTCTTGGAAGTTTAATTGATGATGTACCAGTTTCAGAACCTTCTGATGATAGCATCAGTCAAACTTCGAATGAACTTCCTGCATCTCAAAAGACGACTAAGGATCCAGCTCCTACTTCTTTGGAAGATTTGTTGTTTGGATTCTCTGTTCCTTCTGTAGACAATTGTCCTACAGCAAACCTTGAGACCCACACGATGCCAAGAATACAAGAGAGTGTTACCTCTATTGTCACATCACCTACAATTTCTCATACCGGTTCTTTAGGGCCAACATTTGTTGCTGCTACTGATAACTTAGATACAAAAGATATGGCTACACCAAGTGTAGCTGCAAATAATCAGGTTTGTGTCTGAGATAGTTTTTAGACACATTTACAAATAAAATAATGAGATCATTGGAGTATCCAGGTGTTTAAAATGCATGTGTAACTGTAGATATAAATCACTAATCCAGATGGGATCATTTGTTTCTTCATGTGCTAACACAGGTGGAGCCATCTACACCACCTAAGGAACCATTAGATACCCATATGGAACAGTCAGCTCTGGATATCTCAAATTCTGCTCATGGAATTGAATCTGAGCATCATCTTCAAGATGAGACGAAATCTAGCGTAAGAAGCGCGCTTCCTGAGGTAACAAACCTTTCCTTCTAGTTCATATCGGATACTCTTTTGGCATCCACAATCATACGAATCTAACCATTGGCAGGACCTTTTCACTGGAGGCTTCTCATTTACCTCCCCGCAAGTTCATGCTCAACATCATGGCATGGGATATGGCATGCAATATTATCAATATCCTGTGGTATAATTGATAACTTGGTTATTTGTTGCAGGATCCGACATATAGGTTTTGAGGTGATCTTACTTTGATGTCCTTTTCTTGGCAGGCTACTGGAGCCTTTACATATACGGCAAAACCATCTAATCCCTTTGATCTTAGCTGTGATGATACAGGTCCAAACCAAACATGCCAAGTACGAAACCTACTACATTAAAATCACAAGCTCGCCTCTATGTTTCCTGTTAATTTATTTAATGTCTCAAGATGCCACTATTGCTCACCTATTCATCGCGAATCCTAAGTTTGAACTTCCTATGTTTTTGTGTGTGTGTCTTTCACAGTTTCCTTCTATGGCATACGTACAAGGAGGAGGCTTGCCTCACGTGTCAGTTCCAAGAGGTGTTTCAGATTCTTTAAGCCCAGCTGCAGATCCCACTGGACTGATGATGGCATCTCAGTCGCCTTATTACGCAACCGCTTTATCTCCAACCTCTCCATCTCTTGCGTCCAATCTTTCCCCTGGTGAGACGAACTTTCTGCATTGCAACCATTGTCTTCAGTTTTTAATTGGAGTCTATTCTAAGAGTTGTGTCATGGAATATTAGGTGCCTACGCAGAGCAGCAATCACATGTGAATATGTCCCCATCTTTCAGGTAAATAACACTTGGAGCTATTCTTAGTATTCTTTTAAATCATCTTATGGTTCTTGAAACTCGAGTACGCTTCTGTTTTATGGCAAAAAGAAATGATTTTGTGTGCAGAAGGCAAGAGATGAATGGCCTCGGAACTGCAGAGACTACTTTCAATGCCGCACACTCATATCATTACGCAAACAATGTATATCCTTCTGCAAACCCAAATGCTTATATTTCTAGAGGAAATCCCTTTGACTGAGAGAGCTTAACGCCCGAGTTGCAAAAGAGTTGATTGGGAGCATTATAATGGAAATTGAATGAGATATAATCGTTAAGATTTGACTGATAAAAGCATGAATGCGTCAAGATGAAACAGAGGTTTCCATAACCTACCACGTCCCTTAATACTCTTTTAAAACTATCCTTCTCTAAAGAATTGCTTATTGGTCAACTGTATTATACAGTCTGTATATTAATGTGGGATGATTTTACTTGTAAGTATCCAAAAGATTAAATATTTATGTTATTTATCGATAAAACTTGTTTCAGTGCTCTATAATTTATTAAACTAGAAAACCAAATATCAGAAATTCAATATTAATATGTAACTACTAAATGTAAATTTAATTGGTTACAAGTATTACAATAAAAATGAAGTTTGTATAGTTAGGACGCATTCGATAGAATAGAACCAAACATGTCCCGTCAGTTTGTGACCAAGATTAATTGTCTGGTTTACTACAGAAGTGTGTGTGTGTGTAAGAAAAAAAGAAAAAGGCAAATCCATCATTTATTCAGGGAATTTCCAACTATTCAACAGCTCTCTTTCGTTTTTATTCTCATACCCTCCGATTTTGTTGAAATTTTGCTTGTGAAATTTGTGTCACAGACGACTTCTTCTTCTTCTACGCACAAGAATTTTTAATCCGTGACACACACCGACGCCGTTAACCGTCGTCGCCTTGTCTCTCTCTTTCCCGGATCTGAGCTTTTGGGATCATTATTTCCGGATCGAGTGTCATCCAAATCTGAAGAATTTCCGTCGTTTTTGCTCAAGTCGGGTACGTATTTGGATCAAAGTGACGATTTTTTTGAGAAAAAAAGGTTTCCGCTTTCTTGCAGAGTTCCTCGTTAGGATCTGACGAATTTCCTTCCATCAGTATTGTTTTCTTCTTTAATTGTTGCAGTTGCTGATTTTGATCATTTGGATTTGTAGAACACACTGGGAACTTTTGATCGAGCTTAGGATTTGATCTTTATCTATCTGGTATCCAAGCATGGTCGCTCCTGTGCCTCCAGGGGCACCTAGACCCAACAACCAGCCAAATTCTGGGCCACCAAATTTCTTTCCTGGTTCGCAAGGGAACGCTAATGCTTTAGCTGACAATATGCACAACTTGAGCATGAATCGGCCACCTTCGATGATGCCTGGTTCAGGCCCTAGACCACCTCCTCCTTTTGGTCACTCACCCCAACCTTTCCCTCAGCAATCCCCTTCTTATGGAGCTCCCCAACGTGGGCCTTCACCGATGGCTCGCCCTGGACCTCCTGCTGGACTGGGGAGGCCAAGCGGTCCTCCTCCGGTATCACAACCAACTGGGTTTCCGTCAAATGTACCCTTCAACAGACCCACTGGTCCACCTTCTAGTCAGCCACCATTTGGCTCTAGACCGTCAATCCCCGGTGGACCAGTGGCGCAGCCTGCCGCTTCTTCTAGTGGGTTTTCAGCGTTTGGTCCATCAGGTGGTGTTCCTTCAGGTCCTCCTCCAGGGGCACGCCCAACGGCATTTGGTTCACCTCCACCTGTTGGATCTATGCCTCCCTCAGGCATGCTTGGTGGTCCAGTTAGTAACGGACACCAAATGGCTGGTTCAGGGGGATTTCCGAGGGGTTCCCAGTTCCCTGGTGCTGCCGTTTCGACTCCACAGGCACCCTATGCACAGCCTCCTGCAGCACCTTTCGCTCGGGCTCCTCCTCAGCCACTTGGTGCACATTCGTCTACTTCCCCTTCAATGCCCCCACCAGCAACCTTTCCTGGAGCCCCTCATGGCAGGCCAGCGGTATCAGGCTTGCCTTACGGTCCACCATCAGGGCAGGTATGTTCTTGTTATGTAACTTTCGTGAGTCTGATGCATAGATGGATGGAAACATGTGATGCCGTGAGGTAAACACACGTTAAATGTAATTTCTTTCAGACGGTTACTATACTAGTTGACCGTGAAAGAGTTGGAGTGGCATTGTAGCTTGTGGCTCTCTATTTTCAACTTAAGCAAAATCTTTTCACTTGATGTATTTCCTTTGTGTGGCAGATTCTGATGTCTTCACATTTATATGTTGGTAGGTCGCTCCACCTCCTCTAGGCTTTCCTGGGTCAATGCAACCACCAAGATATGGCATGGGTCCTTTGCCAAATCAGTCGATGACCACCATACCCTCTGCCATGGGTCAGCCTGGAGCCCCTGTTCCTGGGCCCTCAAGGATTGATCCTAATCAAATCCCAAGGCCAGGTTCAAGCTCCAGCCCAGTTGTGTTTGAAACTCGCCATAGTAATCAGGCTAATCCTCCCCCGGTGTGTTTTTAATTCAGACATTAGTCTGAGATGTCATATCATTTTTATGTGGGGTTTGTTAAACATTTTCATCTTTCCCCTGAATTTCTCTTATATTTTTTGAAGCCTGCTACTAGTGATTATATAGTTAGAGACACCGGAAATTGTAGTCCTCGTTACATGAGGTGCACGATCAATCAGGTAACAATGAAGCATTATCTTTTTGATGGTAGGATGTGTTTTCTTTGCTGTTCAATATTCGTAGGAGCTTGATTCCTTCTCCCCCCCTTTTCTTGTAATAGATCCCATGTACTGTTGATCTTCTATCTACATCTGGTATGCAATTGGCGTTGATGGTCCAACCGCTGGCGCTTTCTCATCCATCTGAAGAGCCTATACAAGTAAGCCTTGTCTGACCAAACAAAGCGTGTAGGCATTCGGTTTTAGTGCTTTTCCTATTTGTATATGCAATCCCCCTCTTTCATCTTACTGACGCCTTTAATTTTGTGTTTTGAAACATAAGTTTTTCTTTTACATCTTTGAAAAAATCAGTTCCTTCAAGCGCTAATCTATGCTATGGTGCAGGTTGTGGACTTTGGTGAGGGTGGACCTGTTCGTTGTTCACGCTGTAAGGGCTACATAAATCCTTTCATGAGGTTCGTTGATCAAGGAAGGAAGTTCACCTGTAATTTCTGTGGTGAGTGTTGCTGTTTTCAGTTAATGCAGGCCACACAATCTGAAGTTATAGCTAGGCAACTGCAATTGTGTATGTATCGACATAAGCTATAATTGAATATTCTAAGCTAGAAGCCTAGACTAACATTTTTTTCATTCACCTTCCTGGTTTGAAAGATTTATTCTGTGAACCTGAATTACACCTATTGTTGGAGATAACGATACAATTTTGTTTATTGTCATAATCGTTTGGGATTCTGATGATGTGGGGTGTCTCGTGATCACAGGATACACTGATGAGACTCCCCGTGACTATCACTGTAATCTGGGTCCTGATGGTAGACGTAGGGATGCTGATGAAAGACCTGAGCTGTGTCGGGGAACCGTCGAGTTTGTTGCAACAAAAGAATACATGGTTAGTTTGTGAAACTTTCTGGTTATATAGTTAAAATTCTGTCGTTTTGTTTCCTATGATGTCAGATTGTTTTATGCATTCTGGAATCTACCATTGTTTTGGACAAAGTGTTTTGTCCTCTGGCTTTATGTTTCCCTAGACAATGGAACCTATTACTACGGTGGAGAATTATATTTCTTTATACTTTAATGTTGATCTAGTGAACCACCACCGAAATTACCTTTCTAGCTAAGATAATTGTATGAACGTCCTTTTGGGAGAAGCTAATGGATGTAAATTAATATCGTTATCTTTTCTAATAGGTGCGGGATCCAATGCCAGCAGTGTATTTTTTCCTCATTGATGTCTCAATGAATGCGATACAAACAGGTGCTACTGCTGCTGCTTGCAATGCAATCCAGCAAGTCCTTTCAGACCTGCCTGTAAGTTTCTCACGTCCAACATCGTATAGTAGGTGTATATTTGATGCAAAACAATCAACTATATGTATCCTGTTCTCAATATATATTTGGTTCAGATGTCCATATAGGTTACTACTTTGATGGTAGTAACTGCCCCTGTTCAAAGTTTTTGGGAGTAATAGTTTGTTTTTGCTATTTTAATCACGGTCGTTTGAATACTAAGGCGTTATTGAATCATTTACGGAGTAACTTCTGCTGCATATCTTTTAACGTGTGTACCCCATTTTTAATGAAAAACTGAGTATGGCCATGTTATCAGTTATTTTAAATTTTTCATTTTGCCTAGTCATCAGACATTTAAATAAATCTCTGTATGCGTTTGCAGGAAGGTCCTAGGACATTTGTTGGAATTGCTACATTCGACTCAACAATCCACTTTTATAATTTGAAACGTGCACTACAGCAGGTGAATTGTTGCACTAGTCTTTTCATTCTTTTGTAATTGTTGGTTGGAAAATAAGACATCTGTTCTCTTAGGATCATAACTATAACCATCATAAGTCTTTGCATTGTCACGATAAATCCTATATATTCTTTTAGGCTCAAAAGTTGTATTGTCTATATGTTGCTTCACTTGAAAGTCTTTGCAGTGTCACGATAAATCCTATATATTCTTTTATGATACCATAAAAGCTATAGCCACTTAAGAGTTGAACACTGCATTCCTTTGATACTATTATTTCTAGCATGGATGCTGTCTCTTTTCTTCTTGGAATCTTGGACTACTAGACAAGTGATTACAGCTTCCTATGAATTTGATGGTCCCAATTTATGTGCAGCCATTGATGCTCATTGTCCCTGATGTGCAAGATGTTTATACACCTTTAGAAACGGATATCATTGTTCAGCTATCTGAGGTAAGTTCTTGGCCGTTATAATCTATCTTTGTTATATAAGCGGGCTGCTATTCTTGAGATTGGTTATCCTAATTTCCTTCCCATTTGTTGTAATTTATTTATTCTGTTGGAATTCAGTGCCGTCAACACCTAGAGCTTTTGCTGGATAGTATCCCAACCATGTTTCAGGAAAGGAAGACTCCTGAATCTGCTTTTGCTGCAGCTGTTAAGGTATGTAATTGCCGAAGATGCATATGCTTTACCTGCTTGTCTAATTGGTTGTACAAGTAGAGGTTGGATAAATTTAATAGCCTCCTCGACCTTTATTTGCCGTTTAGTAAGGCATTAAGCCTTGTCAATTAGTTTTTTGGTGGCGTAAAAGAATATAAGTTATTTTTTTGGCTCAAAGTTATCAATGAAGTTGCATTTCAGGTTAACTGGCCAATGTTATCAAGCTTGCATGTTTTTTTTTTGCGATGCAATCATCTCTAGTAAACCATTGTTCTTTTTTTTTGGGAGCAATGTTGAGGATCATATCTACTCTAACAATTCCTTTTCTCTTAGGCTGCCTTCTTGGCAATGAAGAGCAAAGGAGGGAAGCTTATGGTGTTTCAATCAGGTATGCTGCTTACTCTATTTGGGTACTTTGTATGTTAGGGTTACTGGTGCATGTGCTCCAATTATTTAGAATCCATCTCTGCACATTAAAAGATCATATATTTGTTGGAAGTACCAAATCTTACTTCTTATAATATACATTACTGTAATCTCTGTCATTTAACTAATATGTTTGTCATTTTCTCCATAGTTTTGTGTTCTGTTGGTGTTGGAGCACTTTCTTCTAGAGAGGCCGAAGGGAGAGCTAATATGTCTGCTAATGAAAAGGTAAACGTGCTTTTTTGTTTTGGTTCAGACGTTGTTGTATTTCTTTTCAAAATATTAAAGCGTTCTGTAATTTGGATTTCAGGAGGCCCATAAGTTATTACAGCCAGCAGACAAAACTCTGAAGACCATGGCTATCGAATTTGCTGAATACCAGGTATGCCAATACCCAATAGAACAGATGTGAACTGAAAATGCGTCCGTCTGCTTATCAATAATATATGATGTACCATTTTCTCTTAATTGCAATATTTTGTTCCTATCTAAGACATCCAAAAATGCCTCAGGTCTGTGTAGATTTATTTATCACAAGTCAGGCTTATGTTGACATGGCTTCAATATCCGTCATTCCAAGAACTACTGGAGGACAGGTATATTTCGACGTTCCTTGTCCTTTTTCTGATTTTTATTTCAACTGATTCATTTGTACACGACCTGCATTTTATTTTCTAATGTTAGTGGTAGCATAGTTCAATAGCAATTCTTGTCTCTATCATTCGAATGCAATTATCTTTTGAACCATGTCCTATATATTTCCGTGGCAACTTTGTAATTCTAACTGAGTTAGTCTGCGAAAGTCTTGCTTAGTTGATGCATCTCTCATGTTGGCGCCTTGGTTTTTGCGGAACTTTAAATTTTCCATTGTAAACGATTTTCAGGTGTATTGTTACTACCCTTTCTCAGCTCTCTCAGATCCTCCCAAGCTTTACAATGATCTTAAATGGAATATAACTAGGCCGCAGGGTTTTGAGGCTGTCATGCGAGTCAGATGCAGCCAGGTATATTTTGTGGAAGAGAGTACTCTTCATGCATTACTCTGTATACTCCAGTTCAAGGTTATGTAAACCAACGTTTCTAATAATTGTAGGGTATTCAAGTGCACGAATATTCAGGGAATTTCTGCAAACGCATTCCAACCGACATCGATCTTCCAGCGGTTGGTGGATCCTCCTTAGTTTTCTCACTAATTAGTTTCTGGATAGCATTGTGTGCGTCTGCTGATTTCGTGTCCATATTAACGAAAACATATTTCTGTATGTTGTCCTTTTGAGTCGGGAATTATGGATAGATAAGATTCAAAACTATTCTGTTTAAGTTAATACAATGCTAGTCATAGTAAAGCACATGAATCTTCTGCTGCGAGTTTCCCAGGAGGTGCACAATGGTATAAACTCCTTTTACTCTCGAGTTCTGACAAACCTTGATTGCCAATGCAGATTGACTGTGACAAAGCTATAATGGTGACATTAAAGCATGATGACAAACTACAAGATGGAGCTGAATGTTCTTTCCAGGTATATATTTGTATACATGTATTTTGTGTAAATGTTGGTACTTTGTCTCATTTAAGATAATGTAATTCTATGTTCGTCCTCTCTTTTTTCAGTGCGCCCTTCTGTATACCACCATATATGGAGAAAGAAGAATTAGGGTTACCACGTTATCGCTCCCCTGTACGAACATGCTCAGTAATTTGTTTCGCGCAGCTGACTTAGATTCTCAATTTGCTTGTATGCTGAAACAAGGTAGGTCACTGTTTCTGGTGCTGATTCTACTACTAGCCGTGTTGTCACTACGAACCAATATCGGTGTTTGGTTTCTTTTTATGCAGCGGCTAATGAAATCCCTTCAAAGGCACTTCCATTGGTAAAGGAGCAAGCAACTAATAGTTGCACTAATGCACTCTATGCCTATCGTAAATTTTGTGCTACAGTTACATCATCTGGACAACTTATTCTTCCCGAGGCGCTCAAGCTTTTGCCGTTATATACACTCGGTATTTTCTTGCGACTTTTATCTACTAAAATCTAATTTTAAAAAATTTCATGTTCTCCTGGGTTCAATGCAAATTGTTTCCTTTCCTTGTCTTGATTCAGAAGTGAACAATTATTGTGTTTTGACCTGCTATATGTGCTTACTTTTAGGTGATGTTGAGTGACTGTTGTTTTCTATTCTGCTAACTTTGTGGTAACATATTTGGTAGCTACCATTTTGGAGCAGCTAGTTAGATACCTTAACCCCTTTCAGATGTTTGGAAATCTTACTCGTGATCTGTTTTTTTTTCTCTTATATATGCCGAGTGTGAATGCAACATACCCAATGGCGCTTTTCAGGATCATTTAGATTTTAATCTGATGTTATTTCCTTTTAAATGGGTTTTCCTTCAGCATTGACCAAAAGTGTGGGTTTAAGGACGGATGAGAGAATTGATGATCGATCATTCTGGATCAACTATGTATCTTCCCTATCCACTCCTTTGGCTGTCCCACTGGTTTATCCCAGAATGATTTCTGTTCACGACCTTGATGCAAAGGTATGATGCGGCCACTTTTAGTTAATATATCTCTCTCAAGCCTTGATATGCAGTTTGTGAAACTTTTGATTATTCTTGCTTTTTAATCTATCAGGACGATGAAGGATCAATACTTCCTCCTTCAATCCCATTGTCAAGTGAACACATTAGCAATGAGGGAATCTATTTTCTTGAGAATGGTGAAGATGGTCTACTATATGTTGCTGAATCAGTGGACTCCGATATTCTGCAGAAACTTTTTGCTGTTCCTTCAGCTGCTGAAATTCCTAGCCAGGTAATCTTCACCTTTCGCTTCATTAGCGGATGAAATTGTAGGATAATTAACTAGCGAGAAAGTTCTAGAGTTTAGTATATTGTTAGATTATTGCATATGACTATCGTGATCGTTTCATCATATGTACTTATCAAACTATCGAAACCATGAAAGAGGAAATCTTTTTTCTGGTATTGTCGAATCCTGATAAGCAAAGATAATGGGTGTTTTCTTTACAGTATGTGCTGCAGCAATATGATAATCAGCTATCAAAGAAGTTCAATGATGTGGTAAATGAAATAAGGAGGCAAAGATGTTCGTACCTAAGGTATCAAGCAAAAGTCACAGTAACTGTCTTCTCTTTTTCTTCTCTGAACTGAGCATAGATAATCGTTTCCTGCCTAATCCTTCCAACCTTTCTATGTTTTCTCTACGCAGCATCAAATTGTGCAAGAAGGGAGATCCATCAGGTGAGTGATTCTGGACGGAATTCATTCGCATTAACTAGTTTGATAGAATTTCAGTTGCTCCCTGCACCTACAAAGGCTACATGTTATTATCTTTTCCTGTTTGCGACAGAATCAGTCTTACGCTAATAGCTCCTGTCTGCAGTACAAATGCCTAGTTTCATAGTTTTTTTTGCTTAACCACCTGAGACAATCCGAATTTGGAGTCATCTAATATCTCTTTGGCAAATGACTTGTTTATGCATAGGGAAAACGTTTCTATGAACATGGAATGTTGCTTATTCGATAGTTTTGATTTCAAAACCTCGTCCTTAACTGTTTGTTCTTCTGATCTTTGGGGACTTGTCAGGAATGCTGTTTCTGTCATATATGGTAGAGGACAGGACAGCAAGCGGCCCATCATATGTGGAATTTCTTGTTCAAGTCCATCGCCAAATCCAACTCAAGATGAACTGATCCTCTGTTTTCTAGGACTCCTTACAAATTCCTCTCTCATTGTCCTCTGCTTCATGTTCAGAATTTACAGTAGGAAAGCGTAGCAGAACGGTAAAGAGCATTGTTCATAGCTTGTATGGCTACTTGACAAGTTTTGAAAGGGAAGAGAGGGCCATAGACTACTTCTACATGAGAAGTTTCACTTCATTTTGAGAGTGTACTTAGATAATAGTCTCCATTTCTTTTCTAAGAATTATACGAAATAGTTTTTTTCAATCCATTTTGTATGGTGACCATTTGTGTGTGTGTGTGTGTTATTTGAACTAAGACTTTTTCTTTTTCAGATAAAGCTTTTTGTTATTGGATGTTATCGAAGGGGCAAAATAAGACCTTTTAATATACAGTACAGCGTAAATAGAATAACTATTATTTTCTTTATTATCGTTGTTTATCCATTATTGTCAACTTTGAATTAGGATGATGGTTGTTTAGCCTTGCAGAGGTTTTTTTTTATATAAAACAAGTAGTCGTTCAGATTTAGGTTTTAGAGGGAATTGTTTGATCAATAAATGGTTTTTAGAGAATTTATCTCTTGTAAAAGAAATTGTAACGGTCAAAACTCCAATTTAATGAGAAACGAAAAATGATATTTATGGACAAAGGCAAAGGAAAAATACGACCCGAAATTGCTCTCTGTGTATAGCGATTTCTTTAAAGTCATAATTACATAGAGATAAATCTGCTCATATGAACTTTGTTGCATACAAATGCAATCCTCAATCTAAAATAATTTTAAGTTCAAGGCATAAAAAAAAGAAGAAGAAAGTTCATAATAATAAACATTAATAATTGAATTGGGCATTCAGTCTTCACCCTATATTTTTCATATATCAGAATTTGCTTCTTTCTCATAAGCACCTTTAAGATGACAATATATATATATATATATATATAAAAGATGACAAAAATATTGTTTTTTTAGATGTGGGTGGGAAGTGAGAATTCTGTGATATATTTGCTATTTATTTAGTTAGAAAATATATAGATGATCGTTTTCTCGCAGAGCATCAAGCTGTTCAACATGTGCACCATCTGCCATCACAATCGTGCTTCCTCGTTTCCCCAACTTCTTCTCTGTATCCACCAAATTTTTTTTTACATATTCAATCATCACCAATCCAACTTTATCCAAACTAAAACCAAATGTGATTATATATCTAGAGATTTTACGTCGATAAAAAAAAAACTCAAGCTATCATCAATTGTATTAAAAAAAAAGTTATAGATATTGATAACGTATATAACTATAATGTGAAAATAATAACTGGACGGTCGTTTTCTTATATTCTGTCCGAATTGATGTAAGTATACATCTAAGTATAAAGTAACGTAAGTAGTGGAAGTGTGAAACTGACCAGCTAAGTCGAATAGAAGTTGGATAGAATCTGGCAAAATGATAAGTCTGCCATTGGAATCACCATTGCTGTTGTTATCTTGATTAGGAGAATGTCCATGAATTATCACTCTTATGGGAGCTCCCTCTCGTTTTTGTTCTTCTTCTGCATTTAAATTCCATTTTTTTCCTTTTAAAAAGGTTATATTGTATAATGATGATCATAATTAAACATGAAAGAAAGAAAAACTATATTTCCAAATCTACAGAGTTGTCTTCTTACTCTTTTCAGTTTCATCTCTCGAGACCGTAACTATCTCCTCATCGTTACTTTGTGGTGATTCCTCTGTCTGAACCGTTTCCTTTCAAAAAAATAATATGGATTCATCTCAAAAACCAAACGATAATCGTTACGTGAGGATTATGCATTTGTTATAAGAAAATTAATTGTCCTTAAACCGATAGTGGTCTTAGTTCATGTACGTTCTCTGTAAACTGTAGAGCAACTTAACGTCCAAAACTTTTCGGTTACCCAGAAAAAAATAATATAGAGTAACCTTCATATACATGGGATTGAGTAAACGTACCTGATCATCTGCATTAGCTAATAAATCTCTAAGAAAAGGGATTTCTTTCTTCAAATCATCATTTAATCCCTTGAGATACTGAAAAAGAATAACATTATCAATGTTATGAATTCATATTGGTGATGATCATTTTGGAAGCTATATATAGCGTTTGATGAACTTACAGTCATGAAATTGGTGATGATCATTTTGGAGTCGTCGATATCAGATTGAACCATTTCTTTGAACTTATGATGACCAATTCGAATAACTTGTGAAAGTCTCCTTGTCCTCACAGTGAAAGGCTGGGGGATGTTGAAGACAACTCCAATCTCTCCTGCCATATCCCCTGGACCTAACTTCGCCAATACCTTCATCGCAATTCATAATTCTATATATCAATATTTTGTGTTTCTAAATTTTGACTAAAAATTAATAGTTTAGAGTTTTACCTGTTCACTCGCACCCTTGGATCTAATTATCTCCTGTGATTTCAAATTTTATTTTTATCAACCGAGGTCAAATTATATATATTGAGAATGTAGATGACATAGATATCATACCACTCCTCCAGATACAAGTATGTAGAAATCCGTTGGAATCTCATTCTGCAATATTATCTCCATTTTAGGCGGAAAATACTCTGCTTTTATTTGCGAAACCTACAACAATAACAAGGAAGAACAATGAATTAATGTCTTGTTCAACAAGGAACAACAATAAATGGAATTGTTGATGGATCACCAGCTGGACGATGAGGCCATCGGGTAGTCGTTTAAAAAGATAAGCATTCTCGATGATGGAGCGGAATAGATGTTCGTTAATGCCTGATCTTATGGCCTTAGGTAAGTCTTGGAGAACCTCTTCTTGCTTCAACTCTGCGGTCTTGAACTTGAGCTGCATATGTGCAAGCATCTGCTCCCTCATCATATCCGGTAACTTATTCTTGCTTGTATACCGCAATATATGATTGATCGCACTTCTCTGTCCAACAAGAAGAGTGCTCGTTAAGTTATGACCTCTTTGGTTTCAATGAAAGAAATCAATAATGAAATAAGTGATGATTATAATTTGTAAATTACCATGGTGAATGTACGAAGAGCGCCATGGACAACAAGATTAGTCATGTTACCGATGATATAAGCGGTGAGACCAATGTTGAAAAGCATGTAGAACATGTTGAATGTCTTCTCACGTGTATTAACCGCATGCAAATCGCCATACCCCACGGTGGTGAGTGTGACAATGGACCAGTACATTGAGTAAGTGTAGCCTAGCCATATGCTTCTCTCCTTGAAATCCTCAACTTGTGATCCTATCCATGTATCTGTAGGCGTTGGATAATGGTAGGCTATCCAGAATAAAATGCATCCCCCAATGTGTATCCAAAATATCGTTACCTATAAGTTTTATTAAAAGATTATATGCAGTTACCGAGTTAAATAAATAAGTATATGGATCACATGCATATCTCGTGGAACTTACGCAAAGAAGCTTAATGACTCTGATCAGAAAGTAGTTGAAAATTGTGTCTTTCTCTAGTCTGTAACAAGAAAAAGAGATACAGTTTGGAATCTGAGGTTCTATTTATAGTCGAGTATAATGTCAAGTACATAGGTACGTATGTGGATTAAAAAAATTGGTTAATTCTATAATATATAGTCATATATATAAAGTATATATATTAATACATATGAAGATGGAAACCTTTTAAAGAGTTCGGCAACACGACGGAGACGCCAGAGGCGGAGCAAATTAAGGAAGCCGAAAGCTTGGCCTCGTCCGATATTTCCGGTGATCGTTTTATAAATGAATTGAATCGGTAACGTTGATACTACGTCCATGGTAAAAGCCACGCTCTTCAAGTACCTTATAATCGCTCCACATATTATATATTTCCTCACTGTATATTAATGTAAAATATTGTGGAGTGATTTATTTTTACTTATGGTATAATTATTATGTACCGTTTGGCGATGAGGTTGTAGTCGTCGACGATGAGGTAAGTAGAAGTATCCAAGTAGGCAACAAAAAAAGTGAGGACGATATCGACGGCGAAGAAAAAGTCAACGACGAGATCAATGGTCGGAAAAGCTCCATCAGCAGCTTTCTCGAAAGCCAACTCGAAGAGAGATGCCCACGCCGAATACCCCACCAAAATCACCAAAAACAATTCCCACAACCTGCCAATAAATGTATTTTCATTTTCTTTATTTTATAATAAGGTCTCAATGTTACTCCTAGTTCATTTGAAATGATGATATCTTTTTTTTTCGAAAAGAGAAATGATATCTTCATACTGTTTAGTGAAAGTATTGAAGAAATTAATTAATAACCTGTAACGACGATCGTAAGGAAGAACGATGAAATATTTGGAAGAAGGATTATTATCGATGACTGTCCCAAAGGCAGGCAAGAGACTGCTCGAAACCGACGTTATGTTCCTCACATCTTTGCTCGACCTTCTTCTGAACAGTAACGATAACGGCGATCTCTCTTCCGACGTCCCTAACACCGTCGAAGACCTTCCTCTTCTCAACAGCAAAGGTAAAGGCGATCTCGCCTCTGAAGTCGTCGTCGACATTCTTGTTTCCTTATTCTTTTCTCTCCTTCACGCTTGACTCTCTCTCTCTTTTTTCATTTATATTATTGTTTGTTCCTTTTTAAATTATAAGAAGGTGGTGAGCGAGTTGGGTTGACTTTAATAATTTTGTGTTTCCCTAATAATGCGTGGGAAAAATAATTTTTTTGATCAGTTTACTATCACTACAAGATTACCTATTAACGAACGAAGTTTCGAACTTGGAATGATTGCTGCTATATTAGCAGTTTGGAAGCTCTCAAAGATGTTGTAAATCTTTTTAATTCTTTCTAGTTTGCATTTTTTTTTGTTTCCTCTACCATTTTCATATATATTTTAGGAGAAAAAGAGCCTAGTTGAGTGAGAGGAAAAAGAGTATATGCATGTCGAGAGAATAGTGAGAGAAAGGGAGGGGTAGAGTTAAAGTTAGTAATAACGCATGTTATTTATCTAGATTTTGGTGACATATGTTTTTCTTTTCTTTGTTTTCTTGGGTTTCCGCTCCAGTTACCCTTTGTTTTGCAGAAGGGTTCATCGACTTTTGACCTCTATTCATGTCTCTGTGTGTATTCATTCAATGAGACAACTGGTGTAATGATATAATCGAGATCTACAATACAAGTAGAGGATAAGGTTCTTTTTTTCGTACGAAAATATTTTATTTAAGTATGAGAGTTGAAGTATTGAGATTCCTAAAGTCAAATCTTGACGTAACTGTATTTGTTTTTATTATCGATGACACCTGACAAGAATAGTAATGTTGAAAACAATGCGAGCGAACAATAATAAATTAAGATAAACTGTAGTCAGTTTTTAGTACATAGGGAGTATTTTTTTTTTAAGTTTTGATTTGACACAGTAAGAAAATATGGAAGTTAATTGAAAAAGGAGCTTTCTCTCTTCTCTCTCATATCTTTCACCGAGAGAGCTTCTTCATCTTTTTCTTTTGTCTTCCGTTTAATCGGATATAGTTTCCGATTTGTTGGGTTTTTTGCATTGTCTATAATTCCGCTAATCGGATCTCTTTTACTGTTTATCAGTTAAGCCTTTTGCATGTTTCTTAAGATCCTTCCTTTGAAGGTGATTATTCTGGAGGTTTCAGTGGACCTTTGCTTTTGGCTGGTGATGCTTGAATTTTTTTCTATCAGATTGTAATTCTTTACTTTCTGATAATCGATTTCAAGTGAAGTTTTTTTATTGGTTGAGAATCAAATTTTGGAGTCTATTCGATATTATTAAAACAGAATTTAGAAAAGTTGGGATCATCTTTTGACGTCTCAGCAAAGTTCTGTTATTAATTCTACCGTTGGTTTCTTGGGTTTTGATCTCCAGCTATAATTGATGTTCCTCTAATTGCTTCTGGTGCTTTTCATGCAAAGGGATCAAGATTTAGTACAAGATCGAAACATCGCTTGATTGTTGGAAACGTGAAGCTTCATCGGTGGTGGTATTCCGGCAAAGAAGTTTTTGAAGCGGTGATGATCGATGGCTCACTCCTCTACAAACATGTGTCCCTATCGTATCATAATCATAATATCATTCTGATGACGTATTCTTATTTTATATGTTGGATCTAAAGTTATGGGTTCGGAATAAGCTTCTTGTACTAAATTTTATCTTTGATGGGTTTAATGAAATTGAGACGATAAAAAAAAAAAGATTTGACACAGTAATCGTGAATAGCAGAATAAGTAAGAATAAACATTTACATATATATATATATATACACATAGAATTCTTATGTAGTTTATATGTGGTTGGCGATGACGTTGTCATGTTTGATAATTCCAAGATACATCATAGGTGCATGTACGTGGTATGGTATATAACACTTAAAAGTGTCGAATTTCACAAGGAAACACTAACACATATATACAAAAATAAACAAGATGCAATAATCCTCTTACGATAAAGCAATCTTAAGCTGGCGGATGTTGCCAAACAAAAAAAAAAAAGCTGGCGGATCACTCTTCTCATTTTCTACTAACTCAGAAATCGTGCCTGTTTTTCATCATGCTTTTAACTTAGTTGCAAACCATTCATTGAAAGAGGTTTTTGATTGTTTGATATATTCATTGAAGTGGCTTTTGTTTTACCTTAGTTGCAAACATTCATTGAAGTTGTCTCTTCCTCTTTTTTTTTTTTCTGTTTTGTTTGCATGCTACCAACTACCAAAAATCTCATGTAACTAAAATTACAAAATTTTAAAATATCTAGTATGATTCAACAAAAAGTATATTAACCCGAAAAAATTGTCACTGAAAATACTGAAGATTAAAGCCGTTACGTTGTGTTTGATCGGTGATAACAAAAAGCAAATATCGAATGTTGTTTCTTGTTACTCTCGAATATGTTTGCGGCAAATAGTGGCTTGAAACGAACGTTAAGATCAATTTCTTCATAATGGGCTTGTGGGCCGAGGTTGTTATTATAAGGTATGGTAAAAACCGGTCTAGTTCTGCAGATCCGAAACTCTAAAAATCCGGGCCGGGTATTCTAAAGCAGCGGGCGTGGGCATAATCCGAGTCATCCATCGTGTGAAATGGTAGCGATTTGGGTAATTCGACCGGTTTATCGGAAGAGAATTTGAACACAGCAGTGTATTCGGAAACCCTAGTCCGCGGCAGAGGAATCAGCCTCCGTCTCCTTTTATCTCAACGTAAAGAGTTTGTGGTAGAACTTTCCCCTTTAGTTGCAGATTGGCATCGGAATTCGTTCTTGATGTGTCGTGGGTGATGAGAGTGAACCAAGTGGAGAAGATGGATAAGGAACGAGTTAGAAAACGGCCTCGTATGACCTGGGACGAGGCGCCAGCTGAACCAGATGTTAGTCTTCCTCTTCTTCATCTTCTTGTTTTTAGAGATTAGAGACAAGACCAAGGAAGCATTTCTGTTAATTGATTGATGTGTGTAGGCTAAAAGGGCTCTGAGACATGGAAGCGATGGGAGGGTTTTGTTGTCACCTCCGTTAAGGGATGATGATCGCGACGGCCATTATGTTTTCAATTTGAGGGATAATCTCACTCCTAGATGTGAGTTGTTCATGTTCACTCCTAAAGTTGCTAACTTTCTTTGTCAATAATGTTTTTTTGCCTCTATATGTGCACTAGTATTGCATCAGGGATGATGATGATGATCTTTGTTCGGTTTTCATTTTCACAACATAATCTATTGTATAGCTTACTTGCTTCACTGTCTTGTGTTTTCCCACAGATAAAATACTAAGCAAGATGGGTGAAGGTTAGCTTGTCAAGTGGCATGGTGTGTTCGAGATAAATTCTCTTTATGTGAATCCAAAATCGCGCCATTTCAGTGACATTGCTGGTGTTGTAGGCACATTTGGTCGGGTTTTGGAATGTTGGGATCGCCAAACCAAAGAATATGTCGCCATAAAGATTATCCGAAGCATTAAGAAATACCGGGATTCTGCAATGATTGAAATTGATGTTCTTCAAAAGCTTGTTAAGACTGAAAGAGGCCGCAAACGGTATTCTTTTTTTCTATCTTTTAGATTTTTAGCTGATTGCAAGAGTGACGTGGTTTGCTATATTTTTTTTTTTTATCATTGCTCACTTTCTTCATCTCTTCTTTGTCCTTGCAGTTGTGTGCAGATGAAGGACTGGTTTGATTACCGGAATCATATTTGCATTGTAAGTATTCCAATTAAGTTTTATTTGATTTTGTTGATTTCTGTGCTCAGTCAACTGTTATTGTTAGAAGTGAATGACTCATAGTCTCCCACACACTCTGGCTAGCTTTCTTTTGTTTCATTCCTGATTTTCAGAAATCCAGTTCCATGTGTAGTTGAAGTTGATGCATGTAGCTTTTGTAGATGAATTTTGGAACTAAACAGACCTTCCTTTGAATAAATTCTAATGGTGTTACCAGGTGTTCGAGAAGCTTGGGCCAAGTTTGTTTGACTTTCTAAAGAGAAATAAATACTCCGCATTTCCTCTGGCCCTTGTTCGTGATTTTGGATACCAGCTTTTGGAATCTGTAGCATGTCTGTGAATTTTTCCGTTCCGCTGTTTTTAATACAATCATCTTATCTAGCATTTCATCATAACCGTTTCCGTTCTGTCTCAGTTCAGCCAGCTGTTATCCTACGTAATGCCTCTCTGTTCTTAGCATCTTTTTTGTTTCTTACCTACAGATATGCACGATTTACACTTCGTTCACACCGACCTCAAGCCCGAGAACATTCTGTTGGTGTCTTCTGAAAATGTAAAGCTTCCTGACAATAAGGTATCTAGAACTGAATTGTTAAGGCTGGTATTTTGAAACAAAAAATTTTGATTCTCTGTAGTAATGAAAAGCTATTTTGAAAAGAAAAGAAAAACTTTCTTTCAAGAGTCGCACTTTTTGACAGTTTGGTGTTTGATTTTGATAAACAGAGAAGTGCTTCAAATGAGACACATTTCAGGTGTTTACCGAAGTCAAGCGCCATTAAACTGATTGATTTTGGCAGTACTGTTTGCGATAACCGAATTCATCACTCTGTTGTCCAAACAAGGCATTACAGGTCCCCTGAGGTCATTTTAGGTTGGTAAATCAGTTATGTGCGCAACAATACATACTTGTGTAAAATTCCATAGCTGACCATTACCTACGAATGAACATAAATTATTTCCTGGTAACCAACCCGTTGCATATCATTGCAGGTCTAGGATGGAGTTACCAGTGTGACTTATGGAGTGTAGGTTGTATACTATTTGAACTATGCACGGTAAGTTCTTTTTAATCTTATTGTATGATGAATTCTTATCTCCGTTTTTTCAGATGTTTGCTTCTTATTGTCAACATTTCAAAACTGTACATTAGGGTGAGGCTCTCTTTCAGACGCATGATAACCTTGAACATCTAGCGATGATGGAGAGGGCATTGGGACCTCTGCCTGAACATATGACCCGGAAAGCCAGGTTACTTTTCTACTTTCACAAACTTTTGGGTACATCAAACTTCACAGAGATACAAATGCTCATCGCTTGTTGCATGTTTGGGTCATTATGTTTTTGCAGCCAGGGTGCTGAGAAATATTTTAGGAGAGGAGGTAGGCTGAATTGGCCTGAAGGGGCCAACTCCAGAGAGAGTATTAGAGCTGTAAAAAGACTTGATCATCTCAAGGTTATGCGCCATTATTTTCTCTGTCTATTGATGTATCTTTCGTTTGAGATGTCGTAATCTGAAGTAGAAAATGCTCATGAAATTTGCAGGAGATGGTAGCGAAGCATGTAGACAACACAAGATCTGGATTTGCAGATCTGTTGTATGGTTTACTGAAATATAATCCGTCCGAGCGTCTCACAGCGAAAGATGCTCTTGACCATCCTTTCTTTAAGAGCGCAAGTTGAGAAGAATCACAAACAGATGAGGCAAAGGGTGTCTAAATAGCAATGAGCACGATGAACTGTAGAATTTTACTTGGTATCAAGTTTTATGTTAGGTTCGAAAGATCCTTGTCTCATTAGCACCATACAAGAGTATTCGAGTTTTAAGTTTGGCTACATTTATTCTTGAGAATAACCTCTGTTGTAATTACATTGTGTTGTTGAGAGTAAAAAAAAGAGTCTAGACCACATTTTGAAACTACTCGACCTTGTACGTAAATTGCATATTCACAAGTACAACATCCATTATACCAATGGAGCTTATGATGCCTAAAGTCTACATTCATTATAACCGATATTGAGTTTGACATTCTACAAAAAAAAAAAAAAAAACCGTAGAGAAGCCGTAATTTTGATCGATATTGAGTTTTGATCAGGAAATTGAGGGTCCAGCTCGTCAATGCTTGAATTGTTGGAACCTCCCAGCCTGTTCCTGGTCCGCATGTTATTTTTTTTTTTTTAACATGCGGACCAGGAACAGGCTGGGAGGTTCCAACAATTCAAGCATTGACGAGCCAGAGCTGGACCCTCAATGTTAACGATCCACATAATCGCCAACCACTCCAAAGTCTGCCGTTTCCTTCTTCTTTCAAGGCGCCTCTGTGCTCCCTGACTGCCATCACCGTCCCAAAAACTATAGTTGCGAAGAGTGGTATAGGGTGTTTGAAGAAGCTCGTCGGCGAACGCAATGCTCAGGGAGAAAAACGCGTCGATAGCTCCAAAATCTTGTAGGTTCCCTTTCAGCTAAAGAAATGTGATGAGATGGCAGTAGAGAAAGAAAAATCCAGCCGTTGAGAACCAATCAGCTAAGTGGGATTTCCCTTATGTTATCTGTGAAAGATATTTCACTACATTCTGCATTCCCCACTGAACCAACGTTCTCACATACGCCGGTGTTCGGCGATGCACCCTCAGTCGGTGGGCTCGTCGTGTGACGTAGAAGGCCGCAAAGTGGTAAAGTATTCTCAAGGGCTGGATTTTTCTTTCTCTACTGCCATCTCATCACATTTCTTAAGCTGAAAGGGAACCTACAAGATTTTGGAGCTCCAATGTGAAAGAGTCATCTTTAGTTTGGAGAAATTTGAAACAGATTAAAAAGAAAAGAATGAGAGCAGAGAATGAAAAAGGAAGAAGACGAGATCTTAATTTATAATAATTAATGACATTCAGTTCAAGCTTCATTTCTTCTACGGGACACCATTTTCAAACTGCCTTTTTCCTAATCCGGTATCCAGGATGACGATGTTAACTCACGTTACCAAACTTACTGATATACTTAGAAAAAGTTGAGTTTGTTTAAGCTTTTATTTCTTTTTGATCAAGAGAATTTTAGCCATTTTCCTAATCAGGTCCATGATGACGACTAATCTACTCCAGTAATAATACTTCATGACCATGTTAAGTCATTGGAATTTAGACGCTATTAAACTTACTCGAAGAAGTAGAGAGAAATTCTTATCCTTTGCGGGAAAGATTAAACTCATCTCTTCAGTTATTTATGGCATGGTCAACTTCTGGAGTCAGATTTATATGCTCCCTAAAGCGTTTTATCGCAAAGTGGATTCTCTTTGCTCGGCATTCCTATAGAAAAATGGAACTGCTTCAGCGGGAGGAGCTAGAGTGGGTTGGAAAGAAATATGTAAGCCAAAGAGCGAAGGCGGCTTGGGTTTACGACTGTTGGAGGACTTTGAGATTGTTTTCAGGCTGAAACAAGTATGGAATCTCTTTACCAATGCGGGATCCTTGTGGGTCGCGTGGATTAAACATAACGTTTTCGGTAGGAAGAGCTTCTGGGAGACAGAAGATGCTCAGACTTTCTCTAAAGCAATTCGTAGTATGCTGCAAATAAAGCATATGATTCCTACTTTTCTCAGATGCGAGTTGCGTGATGGTCTCTCTGCTACTTTCTGGTTTGACTCTTGGACTGAGCTGGGTCCGTTGATCAATTTTGTGGGTCATGCTGGCCCTTCAAGGCTGCGCATTCCCCGTGATGCTAGAGTTGCTGATGCTGCTTCGCAGGGAGATTGGCGGTTACCACCGGCTAGAAGCGAGCAAATTCAAGCCCTGCAGATCCACCTGACCACCATCTCTCCCCCTGATTTGTCTCGAGGTAGGGATCTGTTCTTATGGAGGCTTCCCTCGGGTAATTACTCTGGTCTCTTCTCTTCCAAGGGAACGTGGGAGCAGTTGCGTGTTGCTACGCCAGAGGTGCGCTGGGATAAAGTGGTTTGGTTTCGTGAAGCAATACCGAGGGCTTCTTTTATCCTGTGGCTGGTCTTCTTGGGGAGGTTGCCAATAAGGGATAGACTTCGAAGATGGGGTATGAATGTCCCTGAAGTTTGCCCCCTTTGCTCTTCTGAGCCGGAGTCGCATGACCACCTGTTCTTTTTATGTGAGTTCTCTGCCTCGCTTTGGCAGTTTTTCGCTTCCAGATTGTGTAATGCTCCGCCCCCTACTCTCTTAGCTACCATCTTGGATCAGCTACTGCAGAACCAGCAGTCTCCACCTCGGCGAGAATCAGTAGTCTTAAAGCTGTTTCTCCAGGTTCTAGTCTACTCTCTTTGGCGTGAGCGAAACGCTAGGATCTTCAAGAACACCTCTACCTCAACAGCAGTTTTGAAGATTCAGATTGACCGGCAGATGAAAGATCGCCTCCTCTCCTTTCCGTCTAGGGACAGCAGCCCTTCTCTTCTCGAATGTTATTTAAGATGTATCTCTCTTCCGATAAGATAGTCTTTTTTATTAGCCTCGTTCCTTTGTTTGGGTAAGTGTAATAGGTAATTTTCTTTCTTTCTTCGTTATCTTTGTACAGTTGTAAGCTCTTCCTTTGGTATTAATCTTAACATGAAAACCAAAAAAAAGTAGAGAGAAAAACACGGTTTCGTTCAAGCTTTACCTCTTTCCTGGTCGATAAAGTTTCCTTTACCCATTTGCAATTTTGGTTTTCCTAATCAGGACAATGCTGACGACTGATCTGCTTTAAATTATATTCAACGACCATGTTAACTCATTGGAGTTTAGACGCTACTGATAAAGTGGAAGAAGAAAAATATATTAACCGGAAACCTAAAAGAAAAGTTGCCAACAGAATATGCAATACAAATCATAAAGTAATGAGTACATTCACAAAATCAAAACATTAATTTAACCGATCGCATTTATGTATTTATCGGTTGAGAACAACCAAAACCATGCTTGCTTTAAATAAAAGAAACGCAAAATAACCCCAATTAAAGATGACCGTGTCGTGCAAGTCAGCAAGTGAGTACTTAGCATCTTCTTCTTCTTAGAGTTCGAAAGTCTGCAATTCAGAAACCAAATCAAACATTGTGAATCAAATGGATGAGAGTTTGATAAACCTTCGAATTCTGCAGAAGTTTGCGAGCAAATGTATTAAGTTTGCTGCTTTTGATCTGTTTCAGGCACACCGCTTTCTTCCTTGTTGCTAGACCACATTTTGAAACTACTCGACCTTGTACGTAAATTGCATATTCACAAGTACATCAACCATTATACCTATGGAACTTATGATGCCTAAAGTCAACATTCATTATAATCGTTATCGAATTTGACGTTTTACAAATTAAGAAATAAATGAACGAGTTGAAAAACACTTGTTTCTGCCAAAAAAAAAAAACTTTAAATCAGCAATCAGCTGGAAGTAATTGATCGACTAGACAAAAAGATTAATAGAAGTAGCTAAATATTAACGTGTCAAGATTTTTACTGGTTTTTTATTAATACAAGATAGATATATTACTTTAAATAATATATTTATCTTTCATTAATTTTTTTTTAAATAGTGAGTTGAATATTAAATAGTGAATTAATTATTTACATATAGAGTTAAAAAAATTAGAAAATGTATTTAATTGGTAAGATCTAAAAAGTATCAAATTTGTATCTAATTATTATGACTTTTGATTGAGTAGTATATTAAGGTGGAGAGCCTAATTAAGTGCCTTCATCAAATCGTCTGATAGGTAACTTGTATTGTTGCTTACTTTAATTTGTGTTTAGTTTGTTCGTCTTGTCGTAATTGAGGACAAAGAATGAGTGGTGAGAAGAGGGTCGAAGGAGTGACTTGTCGCCACTGTCGTTCAGATTTCTATTTTTTTGCCATGCTAATATCAGTTGCGTTCTTTGTACCAATCTTCGTAGCTCTGTGGGTGGAGAATGAACTCCATGGTTTTACTGTGCCCAAATACTTGTAAGGAAATCGGTCGTTGTTAGGAGTGTAGTATTGTATAATTTCTTTTTAATATTGTATTTATGTTCATATCGATGTATCATGGCTAGATACGCAATATTGGGAGCAGCGAATATGGCGTACCTTGGTATGGTAATTAGGTGCATGTTTAAAGATATTCCGGTCCCAACATATCGACTGGGAATGGTGGGGCGTTTCTACTTGTTCTTTTCCGTGATGATAGCTATGTATTGCATCTCATATCATGTCCCAGCTGAGAGCAGCAGACTAGAGGCATCCTTCATTGCCTTGGTTCTTATAGAAGGCGTAATTTTGATAGTGCAACTCTATTGGCCGGCACAAGATTTTACATCAGACCATATGTTATTTACCATACTATTAGGAATCCTGTTTGCTTTCATAGGTAAGGTAGGATCCGATGATTGGCCCGGCTTTATTTTAAGTCTTTTATGCTTCTCTTCATTCGCACATATCATCACCATGCTTGATGATCCTCCTAGTGGTCTGGAACACTTAGATCACTGATCTGAGCTGAGCTGAGCAGAGCTTCCCATCGATATATATCATTAATTAATAAGCTGCATGGCTTCAAAATTATCATCAAATCTTTCTTTTTTCAATACTCTAAAACACAAACGAAATTGCTTCCGATCCTCCGTACGTAAATTACAAACAGAATCACAAGTAACATCCATTATACGGTTTATGCCTATGGAACCTATGATGCCTAAAGTCTACAAACAGTCTTGCCAGTATAATTTGTCTTTTATGTGAAAGCAAGCGGACTACCAAAAAGACCATTCATTAAATTATCGTCAAACCATTCTCATGTTTGTGTTGTTGTAACCCGGAAAATCAAAGTGGAGTAACATAATTCAAGAGATTTAATACATAGGATAGCAAGTCTGAGAGTCTAAAAAAAATCAGTTGTCTATGCAACATATGTCCAGTAGTGTCACATAGTCCTGAGTTGATCCCTTACTCGTGCATGATCTTCAGTGAAGTCAGTCACTCTGTCGCCCACATGATACCGATCATCGTATTCCACACGGTGAATGTAAAGGAACAGATCGAGGGTGAGCTTGGCTACGAACCCTATGGTGATGATGGCTAATAACACCGGCCATATCATATGAGCCGCTGCACAGCTAGGTTGACTGCACCAGAAAATCCAAGCAATGGGAACAGAGAGTAAGCCACCAAGAAAGGGAATGCGAGAGTGGTTAGAAGAGTATCTATGATCGGACAAATGACATGTCCAAGCAACCACGTCCATGGAAGCCAATTAAAAAAAAAAACTAAATATGAGGAGAGTGCGAGAGGGATTGTTTTGTTTTCTTCGTTTGGAATGGCCAATTTTCCACTTTCTACATATTTATTATCAAAGCAATACTGAGATAATTATGAATATGAGATGTGTGTGGAACCGCGCTTATTAGTAATGTCATACGTGTGTATGTGAATGTGAATTGTATAAAAAAGTTATGAATCAAAATAGAGAAAGAAATTTAAAAAAAAACTGAATCCAAAGTCTCAAACAAGAAGAGATACATACATCCAACTTTTCATAAGGCCATAAGTAAAAAAAACCAAATAACACGAATAAAAAATGATCTTGTCGTGCAGGTGAAGCACTCAGCATCCAAAAAAACATAGAAGTGAAAGAAATCTGAAACATGCAACTAATTTTGGAACTATGTATAATTCTACGACGTCAAAACCAGTAGCAATAACACAAATCTACTTAGGGGAGAAGAGAGAAACGATGACCTAAGCAAAGATGCTTTGTGTGAACAAAAGGCCACAGATGAGAATCACAGCGTATAGGCTAAAATCCATAGAAATGGCCTCCATTATCTTCTTTATCATCATGACTGTCTCCAGTGCGTTGCCCACTTGGTCCGCTATGCCTTGTCCATTCATGACTGTTCCCGAGGCAGAGGAAGGATCTCCATGATGACTCAGGAGAACACGTCCAAGCACAATAGTGGCGTCGGTCAAGAAAAGCAAGAAAACAGGCCTGAAGCTTACTATGCTGCCCAGGGAAGAGAAGCCGAGGTGAGAGAGTATGACAAGAAGTGCAATCACGAGAGCCGAGAACATCCGTGCGTATTCGGAAGCATCAATGGCGGCTCCAATGTGATTAGGAGTGATGGTGTTCACTAAAGTAACCAGAGGAGTAAATGCTTGAGAAGCACCCAAATCTATCGCAGTTGATGTTGCAGGAGAGGGTTGTAGTGTTGTGTCTCTAGGATCTGAGACGGTGGCTTGGGTCAATGTCTCAGTATGCTTGGGAGGCTGAAGCGATTCAGCTCTGCTTTGATTGATAACATGATCCACATAATCAAGCATGGAAGCATCGGAGGTGTTTAAGTGATGACTTGTGAAAGCTGCAATATCACAACTAGAATCATACACAACTCCCTACGTTTCTCTAAATATGCTTATAAAATGCTAACACATGCTTCTCTATGAAACCAAAGTTATCTCATGTGCTACACAAAGGCATATATGATAAGTTCATACAGAGAGAGAGAAACCTGTTTCTCCAACAGTATGAATCTGATCACGCGGCGGAATCGTGTCGGGTGAGGATTCGTCACGGCGGAGATGAGATTGGGAAAGGGAAGTGGGATCGGAAGGAGGCGGAGGAGGAACGCCGTTCATTTGACCAGTGATATAGGCCAAACGATCGGATCCTCTTTCTAAGATCTTCCGCCTCCTGGCTTCTCTGCTGCTCGACGCCATTGCCACCGGAATTTTTCTCGTCGATAGGAAAACCACTTTGTCGACGCCGTGATATCGTGGGTCAGCTTGATCCTTTTAAAACGCGAATTTGAAATCACTTCGTTAAAACGTCAATCAAGCGTTTGTCGCGTTTGAAGTAATGGGCTTAACACGGGCCTATTTAAGTGGGCTCACTTGCTTCCAATTCCTAATTGGATATTTTAGACCCAACAATTGTTAAACTACCCTCAAGTTTAGTATATGATCGGTTTGGTTTGGTTAATTTCACAAGTACACTATTCCAAAGTTGAGATAGGAAAATCTAAATGTTGACATAGTGACACCATAAGAATATATTCTGTACATTTGCACCCCAAAAAAAAAAGGCAAGAGAGTAAGTAAACAAGAGAGCGTTGCCTCCACGCGACCACCACGAACGAGAGAAAGTCCTTTCCTTTTCAAAAAGCATTCAATCGCCCACCGTTTTTCATCAGCTAGACAGAGAGAGAGAGAGAGTTGAGAGAGATGCAGTCGCTGCAGGAGAAGGCATCGGCATGGAGTGGCGTGGATCAGGCTGACGCATTCGCTATCGACGACTCCAATCTGTTCGAAAAACTCGGTCTTCAGAGCTTCATCAACCTATCCACCAATTTCTACACCAGGTTTTGAGAAATACAGTTGAAACTGTGACTTCTTTAATACAAGTTTTTGAAGAAGGAAAGTCCAGTGTCTGCTTGTTCAATTGAGATACTTTTCAGTATGTTGGCTTCAAAATGCAGACTTTTGTTATATTTGTGTTCTGGTTTTGGAGACTGCTTTGACAAGTCTTTACTTCTTTAGATCTTTGGTAATGCTTTCTACTTATGGACCTGTGTTCTTGTTTATGAAATGGGAAGTAGGGTATATGATGACGAAGATGAATGGTTTCGATCCATGTTTTCTAACTCCAACAAAGAAGATGCTATCCAGAACCAATATGAGTTCTTTGTCCAGCGTATGGGAGGCCCTCCTTTGTATTCTCAAAGGAAAGGTTAGTCCTTTAACATAATGTGGTTTCACTGAAATGGTCTAATGCCTTCAAATGTTGTTCGCCTTTTTTGGTTTTAGATTAACTCAGTTTGGTTCTTTTTTTCACTTTCGTGAACCTTTTTAGTCCTTCTTCTGATCCTCACTTAGTACAGACACGCACCACCGCACTTGTATCTCAATAATCTTATAACCATAGACAGTAGTCTACATGCATATATGCACCAATGCGAGTGGGTTCTGACTGAATATGACTTGGCATCTGTTAAATTTTGCTTATTTTCTGACTTGTGATCCTTCTGTGTAGGTCATCCTGCTCTGATTGGTCGTCACCGTCCATTTCCAGTGACCCATGAAGCTGCAGAGAGATGGCTACAGCATATGCAAAACGCTCTGGACGATTCGCTTGACATTGACCAGGACTCAAAAATAAAGATGATGAATTTCTTCAGGTAACACCATCTTCTTCTCAGAGTTCAAAAGTCTGTAATTCAGAAACCAAATCAAACATAGTCAATTAGATAGATGAGAGTTTGATAAACCTTCGAATTCTGCAAATGTTAGCGAGCAAATGTATTAAGTTTGCTGCTTTTGAATCTGTTTCAGGCACACCGCTTTCTTCCTTGTGGCTGGAAACGAGTTGAAGAATCAGAATCAGAACAACCAAGTTGCGTGTAAACACGCTGCCAATAAACCTGCAGAAGAGTAATTAACAGCAGATTCTTATTATATTTTTACGTTCTATTCAAAGTACGCACAGATTCGAGGAAAGTTGGTATTTCCTTCGAAAAGCTCTCATTGCAATAGCAATCTTCTTTAGATGTTCTGAACACTCATTTTACTTCTAATATGCTATATTACAAGTGTTACTTCTTCCAATGTCACATGGATTATCCGACACTCTTAAATAGATTAATACTTCACCGGCATGTGGATGAAATAGATGAAAAGTCTCGTGCACATTTTAAGAGGACCAAAACAATTGCGGAAGTCCATAATTATCATTTGAGTGTTATCTTAAACTTCTGGCAAAAAAGATATAAACTTCGAGATTTTGAAATGTGATAGACAATACACTCTCTACGTTGAAGATTGTGAACAACTAAAAAAATACGATACGACTGTTATTGAAGCAGAATCGCTTCAGAAAAAACGTTTACCACATTCCACAAAGTACCACTTTATCCGACAACATCAATATTAGTTCTGAATTTAATAGTTCATATTCTTCAACTACACAACTTAAGATTCATGTGTTCCACGAGTCCAAAACACGGTCTTGTTCTACCTAAAGTTTGTATTTTTACAGCGATGTTCGTTTAGTTGCACCTTACAAGAGGATGAAGAAGGCTTAGTTATTTGACATATGGTCCATGGAGAGCCCAACGGCATAAAAGTTTTGAAAACCCCCCCCCAAAAAGGCGAAAACTTTAAGGTTCAAATTGAAAAGTACGAGCGTGAAGACAAAAATTGAGAAGAATATAATAACAACAGTAGAGAGAGAGACCTCTGTATAGAATAGAAGGGAGGAAATCAAAATTCAAACGCTACGGATTCTATTTCTACATTGGCCTTCATTTGGGGCGCTCTCTCCTCACTCCTTCGGCGCTGAAATCGCCGACTAGGGTTTCCTATTTTCTTTCAGATCTCCGGCGGTTATTCTTCTTCCTCCGCCCATGGACTCAGATTCCTCTAAGTCGCGGATTGACCAGGTCCGTTTCACTTGTCTTCTCTGATTAATTTCTCTCCACGAACTGTAGACGCTTGTCGATGTTGCACTTCTTCTTCCTCATTTTCTCCTTTCTCTTCTTGTGTATATTCGCGCGTGCTGCAACATCTTAAAGTTTCTCTGGACTTGGAAAACTTCTGCTTAAATTTGACCTATATTGATGCAAAGGGATGAACTTTGTCGAGTCTTCCATTCATTGGATTGTTTGAGAAAACCCATAACTTGGATCGAGACCACATTTTGGCTGAATCCCATAATATGAATTTCCCACTAGGATAGTGAAAAAACTAAAATGTATAAAGAAAGTTGACTTTACAGGCGGATTTTTATTTTGTTTATGAACAAAGTTTTTATTTTTGGTGAAAGGATGTTACTTGAAATTAGAAGTGGGCGTAAAGAGAGAGTTTTGTGATATTGAAGCTAATGTGTGTGTTTTCGCCTACTGGTTTTTCTTATGTTGCTTGTCACTCTACTTCTAGTTCTATGTTTCGAAGAAGAGGAAACACCTTTCACCAAATTTGAAGTCTGGGAGAAATGAGAAAAATGTGAAGGTGACTGGAGAAAGGTCTCCTGGAGACAAAGGCACTTTGGACAATTACTTGAAAGCATCCCTGGATGACAAGACCACTACCAATAGTGCATTGCAGGCAAGGCAGGAAGCGTTTACAAAAAAAATGGATCTGGAGGTTTCTGGCCCTCATGTTGGTGCAAGTATACACCCACGCCTGCCTAAACCTATAAGCTCTGAAAGTTCTAAAGGAGTTGAAGGGTGTTTGAACCAGGAAGGATCTCAAGTCTTGCAGAAAGAAGGTGTTGCTACAGACGAAAATCATGCAACAGATGGTTTGCTCTTTGACAACCAAAAAGATAGTTCAGAACTAAGAGACTTTGTCACTGGCTTCTTGTCCTTGTATTGTAGGTAATATGCGTTGATTGTGTCAATTTTTTATTCTTTCTATTATCATCAAGGAGTTAGTTGGTCAACAGCCATTATTCTATTATGTTCGAATAAATTGTCTTGAGAGGAATTTGTAAATTGTAGTGTGCTCTATGCAGTGAAGTGCGGTCTGTTGCTGGCTCACCTCCACATCAGAAGGCAAACGAATTGAAGCGTCGAAGCAGTTCATCATTACTTGCTCAAGATATGCAAATTTCTCACAAGAGGCGTTGCGATTCCGAAAATATACCATCACTAGATGAACTTGCATGTCCTCTCGGCAGTAAGCCTGAATCAATCGCTAGTATTGTTGATAAAAGAGATAAACCTGTTTCAGTCCCTACGAAGAAGGTATCAATGGAATCAACAGTTATGGTTACTTGTTTTCCTGCTAAACTGATTCATTTTAAATTATTTTGATGCCTCTGCTCTAATATATGCACAGATTCCAAGCAATGAATCTGTTGAAATTCCAATGGGCTTGAGGAAGTGTACTAAGGCACCAGAATCATCTGCTCATTTAACTGAATGCCACACGCCTGGATCAGCCGTTAAATCATGTCATATTGGAACCCCTAAGTCAGGAAGTGGTAGCTCTATGTTCTCTCCTGGAGATTCTTTCTGGAATGAAGCAATTCAAGTTGCTGATGGTTTGTCAATGCCAACTGAGAACTCTGGTTCGGTAGAAGCTAAAGACAGCAACAAAGCAGATAACTGCAGTGACAACTTAAAGAGAAGTTTAGATTTAGATGAAAGCAGAGTAAAGGATAAAGATGACATTGGTTATTCAAAGGTCGCGGAGAAGCATGGGAGAGATTTTAATAAAGAAGTATCTCCGCTCCCTGTCAAGAACCTGGAACTTTTGTTTCAAGATAAAAAAACAAATGGAGCTACCCGAGAGCAATGTGCTTCATTTGATCAAAATAACATTACTCGAGGAAGCAGTAAGATCTCTGAATCAGCTTTGGTCGATAATAGAGGATGTGGAAGTCTTGACATTGCAAATAATGATCAGGCAAATAAAAATTTGATAGGCAGGATGTATCCAGAACCTGAAGAAAAGAAAGTTTTAGTGTGCGAGGACAATCATAGTGTAAGATCTGTCTCTACGATAAGCAACATGTGGAAACCAGCTGATTCTAGTGAATCTGAAGAAAGTCAAACTCCTTCAAGCTCTCATCATAACAAAGATGGTTTAAGTCTTAGCACCTGGCTTCCCTCCGAAGTTTGTAGCGTTTACAATAAGAAAGGAATATCTAAACTCTATCAGTGGCAGGTACATATTAGCTGATGTGTGTGTTGTTATTTGTCAATTATTTTTAATATACAGCTGATCAGTAATTTCATTGTTCCTACTCCTATAGATGGATAGATGTGTATATGCTTATCTATTGCAGCTTAGAAAGTGAAGATAGTTGAGAGCCTGCAACTAGTATTTTCCATCCAAATTAATCTTCTCTTCTTGCATTCTTCCTTTCATGGCAGTTATTATATCATTATGGAGTGTTTTTTTTTCATGCGATATATGTTGGTTATCTTTTTCTGTTTTATATAGTTCATGGGTTTGCGGAAAACTGATTAGCAATTTTTATCCTCGACTCTGTTCTTAGTTTTTTGTATAATATATGCTTTGTAAAATTTCTGCCGCTTACTAAAGAGTGACTTTATTGAACATATATTCTTCTGATACACAACTATAGCTTTTTAGGTCAGTATCACATCTGAAAGATCTTCCAATTCTGTCTTTTATGCCTGCTTGTGTGTATGCTATTGCTTCTGATGTTTCACTAGCTGAATACAAATTGTTATTAAATTTTCCAGGTCGAGTGTCTTCAGGTAGATGGTGTTTTGCAGAAAAGGAATCTGGTATATTGTGCTTCTACAAGGTATCTTCATGGTTTGCGATGAATCTGCCAATTCAAAGCTTGCTTCTTTTCATACATTATTGATCTCACTATCAGGCGTCTATCTGACAAGAACTTATGCTCAATTTCAAAACCATGCTATTTGTGCAGTGCTGGTAAAAGTTTTGTTGCAGAAGTCTTGATGCTGCGCCGGGTCATAACAACGGGAAAAATGGCATTGCTTGTGCTACCTTATGTATCCATTTGCGCTGAGAAGGTTTCTTTTATTAGTCTCTCCAAGCATCCTACACGTTTTGTAATGTTACTTTCTGTCAATTTAGTCGTATAACAATTGGATGCAGGCGGAACACCTTGAGGTCCTTCTTGAACCACTTGGTAAGCATGTTCGTAGTTACTATGGAAATCAGGGTGGTGGAACACTTCCTAAAGGCACTGCTGTTGCTGTCTGCACGATTGAGAAGGCAAACTCTTTGATAAATCGCTTGCTTGAAGAGGGTCGTTTGTCTGAACTTGGGATAATTGTTATAGATGAGCTACACATGGTATGGTTTCACATTGATCCTCTAAATGGATCTCGGACAAAGCTTATAATTGTCTGACACTGTCTTTATTTTCTTCGTACTCTTATCTTTGCATATTTGATAATGAATGCACTAAAAGGAATCTATTGCTCATGGTTTATACAGGTGGGTGACCAACATAGGGGTTATCTTTTGGAACTTATGCTGACGAAACTTCGTTATGCTGCCGGTGAAGGCAGTTCAGAGTCAAGTAGTGGTGAGAGTTCAGGGAGTAGCAGTGGCAAGACTGATCCTGCTCATGGCCTACAAATTGTGGGTATGAGTGCTACAATGCCGAATGTCGGTGCAGTTGCTGACTGGCTTCAAGTAAGACAAACTAAATCACTATTTTATAATATATCGATGTGTGTGTGTGTGTGTGTGATCACTTAGTTACATGACACTTCTCTTTAGACATATAGGTATTTATAGATAGATGTGTAGTCTGTGGGAATTATAAGAATATGATATTTAGGGAATTGCACAGAAATACTGTTCACGATTGTTAATAAGTTCTGTAAAATGAAGACCTGTATATCTCCAGATCTCTTAAATGGGTGTTGATAGTTTTTTCTGTAGTTGTTATTTTCGGGAGACATTGTTGTCACCTCTATTGAAACTCTGTAAAGTTGTTGTGGCCTTTTTAATCAGAAAACTTATTGTGGTTTTACATGTTGAAAGGCAGCTTTATATCAGACAGAGTTTCGACCAGTTCCGCTAGAGGAGTATATTAAAGTTGGTAACACCATTTATAATAAAAAGATGGAAGTTGTGAGGACTTTACCAAAAGCTACTGATATGGGAGGAAAAGACCCAGACCATATCATTGAGCTTTGTAACGAGGTAATGGCGTTTGCGAATTCAGGTCCTATTTAAGTACTTTGCATTTTTTCTGTAAGTTTCCGATTAAAGATGTACTCAGTTTGGTTCAAGAAGGAAAACTAAGATGTAATATGACAATCCAGGTTGTTCAAGAGGGGAATTCGGTGCTGATTTTTTGCTCGAGTCGAAAAGGATGCGAATCAACTGCTCGGCATATTGCAAAGCTCATTAAAAAAGTGCTTGTAGACGTTGATGGTGAAAATAGCGAGTTCATGGATATCACATCTGCTATTGATGCCCTGCGAAGGTCTCCGTCTGGAGTAGATCCTGTACTAGAAGAAACTCTTCCCTCTGGGGTTGCCTACCACCATGCTGGTCTTACAGTATGTATACACAATCCATTCACCATATATGTTTTCTCGACCTGGCTTTAATTTATACTGGAATTGTTATTCTTTTGTTATTTACATGTGAGATGGTTAATATTACGCAAAGTGAATATCTTCATTTATTAGCACCAAATACACAAATAAGTTTATTTGTATGACAGGTAGAAGAAAGAGAGATAGTTGAGACCTGTTACCGTAAGGGTCTTGTACGTGTCTTAACAGCGACATCCACTCTGGCGGCGGGGGTTAACTTGCCTGCAAGGAGAGTCATTTTTCGGCAACCCATGATTGGCCGTGATTTTATTGATGGGACAAGGTACAAGCAAATGGCTGGTCGAGCTGGGCGGACTGGGATTGATACAAAAGGAGAAAGTGTATGCCTTTTATATCCTTAGAAATAATGATGTTATAATTTATATTTCAGTTCCTCATAGTGAAATTCCCAGAAATTTTTGTTCTTGTTTGGAGTGGTCAATGGTCTAGGCTTTTGATTCTTGTTCTAAATTTTAATTTTTTTCAAGGTGTTGATTTGCAAACCAGGAGAACTCAAGCGAATAATGGCACTTCTAAATGAGAGCTGCCCACCGTTGGAGTCTTGTTTATCTGAGGACAAGAATGGAATGACTCATGCAATATTAGAAGTTGTGGCAGGTGGAATTGTTCAGACTGCCAAAGATATACATCGCTACGTTAGGTGTACTCTTTTGAATTCTACAAAGCCCTTTCAAGATGTGGTCAAATCAGCTCAGGATTCCCTTCGGTGGCTGTGCCACAGAAAATTTCTTGAATGGAATGAAGAGACCAAGTTATACTCTACAACACCCCTTGGACGTGGAGCTTTTGGCAGTTCACTTTGCCCAGAGGAGTCACTTGTAATTTAATCTAACTTTCTATAATTGAAAATGCATTTTATAGAGTATTAACTAAGCATGCTTGACGTGTATGGAATTGGTACTGCTGCAGATAGTGCTGGATGATCTTCTAAGAGCACGTGAAGGACTAGTTATGGCTTCTGATTTGCATTTGGTTTACTTAGTCACACCAATTAATGTTGGTGTTGAACCAAACTGGGAACTGTATTATGAACGGTTTATGGAACTGTCTCCTTTAGAACAGGTAATCTTGAACTCTCTGGTAATATATGGCATTATTTTGTGTTGATAAACCAGAAGTATGTTGTCAGATATCTTTTCCTCGAAATCGACTGTCATCCTAGTTAATGGCATTCTTCTTATCAAACATTTAGTGTTTTGCAGTATTTTTTGAATGGCACTACGTCTGGTTATTTTGGAATATAATTCCACGTAATCTTTGTACGCTGATGCTGTTACTTGTTCTTACAATTTCAGTCTGTTGGCAATAGAGTTGGAGTGGTCGAACCTTTTCTGATGCGCATGGCACATGGTGCAACAGTGCGCACTCTAAAAAAACCACAAGATGTAAAAAAAATTTTGCGTGGAGAATATGAGAGTCGGCATGGTTCAACGAGCAGTAAGATGCTTTCAGATGAACAGATGCTTCGAGTATGCAAACGATTTTTTGTTGCCCTCATCTTGTCAAAACTAGTTCAGGTGGCTCCCCTACTGCTTCTTTGTTTCTTGTATTTTTTTATCTTTGCTAAATGTTCTTATTTTGGTTCATATATATATAAACCCGTTGCAGCTTGCACGATCACGTACACTCCAACGATTTTTCTAACACTTGTTTGTGCATCAGAAGGCCTGATGATGATCGACTCCTCTAATGGATAATATTTTTTCTTTTTTGAACTATGAAATGCAGGAAGCTTCTGTGTCTGACGTTTGTGAAGCCTTTAAAGTGGCTAGAGGTATGGTTCAAGCGCTACAGGAGAACGCTGGAAGGTTTTCTTCCATGGTTTCGGTGTTCTGTGAGAGGCTTGGATGGCATGATCTGGAAGGCTTAGTTGCTAAACTCCAGAACCGCGTATCATTTGGTGTCAGGGCTGAAATTGTTGAACTTACTAGCATTCCATATATAAAGGTACTTGCAACTTCCAGGAACTTTATAGCTACGATATGAGGAGTGATGTTGACCAAGATGGTTTTTGGTGTTCAATAAATAGGGTTCAAGAGCTAGAGCGTTATATAAAGCTGGCTTGCGTACATCTCAGGCGATAGCAGAAGCATCCGTCCCTGAAATTGTCAAAGCACTCTTTGAGTCTTCAGCGTGGGCTGCAGAAGGTAAATCTGTTTTCTTAAGACAGTTTAGATTGATGTATTTGTTGCCTCATTGAGGTCTCTCCAGCTTATTTAAGGAACGATAAGTTAGCCGTTTGTTGGAAAGAATTTTGTATCCACTTTCATCTAATGTGCTCTAGGTGATATGGTGAACAAGGTACAGGACAGAGAAGGATACACTTGGGATTGGCCAAGAAAATCAAGAATGGGGCGCGCAAAATTGTTCTTGAGAAAGCAGAAGAGGCGAGGGCTGCTGCATTCTCTGCCTTTAAGTCACTTGGTTTGGATGTTCATGACCTTTCGAATGCCTTGCCGGTGGCTCCTGCTAGGAGTCCCAATGAACAAGTAACTATTGAAAGAGACATTGCCGGAGGCTCTGGTTCTCCCAAAGGACTACAACATTTTCCAGGACAATCAAGCATGGAAGGGCACATGGAACGTGGAAACTTTCACGCGGATAATCACAGAGAAAAGCCAAGGGAAGTATCAGGTGCTGCCTTAGGAATTTCATCAGAAGTTAACTTGACCGATCCTCTTCCTGATTTTCAACATATAAGAACTACAGATGGCACTGATGGGCCTAATGCCGTTAGTATTCTTTCCAGTGACGACAGAGAGATCAAAGATGAGGATAATGTTGAGCAGCAATTGACGAGGAATGCCCATATTCCGCTTAGCAATAAGGATAATGCAGGTGAAAAGGGTCCAGTAACTGCAGGAAATATTAGTGGCGGATTTGATTCTTTCCTGGAACTCTGGGAATCTGCTGGGGAATTTTTCTTTGATATCCACTATAATAAAATACAAGATTTAAATTCCCGCATCTCTTATGAGATACATGGAATTGCGATCTGCTGGAACAGCTCTCCTATATACTATATCAATCTTAACAAGGACCTTCCCAACCTGGAATGTGCAGAAAAAGAAAAGCTTTCCAAGGATGCAGGCAAGAAAGAGATTTTGGGTACCTACAACATGTTTGATATTATAAAATCTAGGTGGAACAGAATCAGTAAAATAATGGGGAATGAAAATACGAGAAAGTTCACGTGGAATTTGAAAGTCCAGATTCAAGTGCTCAAGAGTCCTGCCATTTCAATCCAAAGATGCGCTCGCCTGAATCTTGCAGAAGGGATCTGGGGTTTTGAGTTGGTGGATGGATCTTGGTTAAAGATGCCTCCGCTTCGCATAAGCCACACCATTGACATGAGCATCGTGACGTGGATTCTTTGGCCAGATGAGGAAAGACACTCAAATCCAAATATAGATAAGGTAATTCCAGATTGACAACTAGCAGAATGAATTTAACATATATTATATCTTATCTCTCCTGATTACCTGTTATATCTTTTTGTCTTTTGTTGGTAAGTCTTATCATCACACACAGATTTAGCTCATACTTATTTAGTATATTTGTTCATTAAAAGTTTCTTAAACTGTTATAGGAGGTAAAAAAAAGACTATCGCCAGAGGCTATTGAAGCTGCAAATCGTAGTGGCAGGTGGAGGAATCAGATCCGAAGGGTTGCCCACAATGGTTGCTGCAGACGGGTTGCTCAAACGCGAGCCCTTTGTTCAGCTCTTTGGAAGATCCTTGTTTCCGAAGAACTTCTTGAAGCATTGACAACCACTGAAATGCCGCTGGTATGTCGTCCCCTTTAAGCTGCTTTTTTTTGTTTGTTTCGGAGGTTTATTGTTATAAACTATATTTCTACAGTGCACCTTCGTCCATTCGAAAAAAAGTCTTGCTCTGCTAAGTTAGTTGATTTTGCGGCAGCATAATGCATTCATTCTGTGTTTCAGGTTAATGTCCTTGCAGACATGGAGCTCTGGGGTATAGGCGTCGATATAGAGGGATGCCTTAGGGCACGGAATATATTGCGGGATAAACTGCGGTCCCTTGAGCAGAAAGCTTTTGAATTAGCTGGCATGACATTTTCATTGCACAACCCAGCTGATATTGCAAATGTGCTATTTGGACAGTTGAAATTGCCCATACCGGAAACCTACAATAAAGGGAAACTTCATCCAAGTACTGATAAGCATTGCTTGGATCTTTTAAGGTATTGCAAAGGGCTAATTGCTTTTCCTTACAATGTTTTCTTTTTTCATCACGAAGGATAATAGAATTTTTGAGGTACTTTCAGCGGTGGGTTATATATAGAGCATGTGGTTATGATGTCATGAGTAAGATTTTTCCCCAGTTACTTTGATTCTCTTTTAGTCTGACCGGACTTGGGAATATGACTTTGTCCCAGGAATGAGCATCCTGTTGTCCCAATTATCAAAGAGCACCGCACTTTGGCAAAGCTCTTGAATTGTACACTTGGATCAATTTGTTCACTTGCTAAACTACGCTTGAGCACGCAAAGGTACACTTTGCATGGCCACTGGCTTCAAACATCAACAGCAACTGGCCGGCTTTCCATAGAGGAGCCTAATCTCCAAGTATGACTTCTGTAATGGTTTGTTTTTCATTCTATCAT
Organism: Sisymbrium altissimum; assembly: GCA_900406495.1. Lineage (NCBI taxonomy): Eukaryota > Viridiplantae > Streptophyta > Magnoliopsida > Brassicales > Brassicaceae > Sisymbrium > Sisymbrium altissimum. Next base: position 60,826 of record OVBI01000084.1, read on the forward strand.
GTATCCAAAAATCAATGACCATGTCACTTTTCTGCAGTCTGTTGAGCATGAAGTAGAAATCACATTGGATAAAAATGGAAAGGAAGTAAATTCAGATGCTGATCGCTACAAAATCAATGCACGTGATTTTTTTGTTCCTACTCAGGTAAATTTCTCTGTAATTTCTATAAGTTCTGTGTCTTTGGCCTTCAAGTCAACGAGACAAAATGCTTCTCAAAAATGAGTTGTGCAAGTGAAAGCATTTATTTCCTCCAAAGCAATCATTTCCGAGAGGTCACTAGTTTGTGTCCTCCTGAATTATGGGGCTAGTTACCCGAGGTATAGGGTATTGGAAGCGCATAGTTGCTTAGTCAAAAGTGTTTTATTTGGTTCATGTGGTTCTTGTAAACTCTTTCTTGCACAACCCCACAATAGTGCAAGAGCCATACAAATTAGGCTCCGCCAGACAAAAGTGTTGAGTATGTCACACCAGCTTTGGTGCCATTGATTTTCAATCATCTTACTCATAACAGATTTTCGGTTTTCCTGAAGATTGAATATGGTATTGCTTTTTTCACCACAGGAAAATTGGTTACTCTTAACGGCGGATTATTCTCAGATAGAGTTACGACTTATGGCACATTTTTCAAGAGATTCCTCGTTGATTGCACAGCTTAGTCAACCAGAAGGTGATGTGTTTACGATGATAGCTGCCAAATGGACTGGAAAGACCGAAGATTCTGTTAGTCCACATGATAGAGATCAGACGAAAAGATTGATCTATGGAATTCTTTATGGAATGGGTGCAAACAGACTTGCTGAACAGCTTGAGTGCAGCTCAGATGAAGCCAAGGAGAAAATTAGAAGCTTTAAAAGTTCTTTCCCTGCAGTCACCTCTTGGCTTAACGAAACAATTTCATTTTGCCAGGAAAAAGGGTGAGGATGTTACACTTATCTTCATTAATGCTTCTTATAGTTAAATTACTGCAATATTTCATTTATATTTTGATGAACTGTCTTTTATCTCCCTCGGCTGTGCTTTACAGGCTGGGCAACGAATTGATCAGCTTCATGTAGAGACCTTAGGTCTAGCATTTGTGTTCAGAATTTTAAAATCTCCTTTTGGTTATTTTCCTCGGGTTTTCAGTGTTTTGATCTAGTGCATGTTCAACTTCGCCAACTCTATTCCTTGATCCTTCTATGTGTAGATTTGAATACAGTCCCATTTGTTCCTTTAAATCATAATCTTTCTCATATCGTATTTGATCAACTGGGGAGCTACATTTTCATTATTTCTAGCGACAGAATTTTCAGCTTTATAATTAATAAGGTTGCTTCGTCATGAGCTATAACTAAAATCCAAGAGCATTGTTTGATATGCAGATACATTCAGACTCTCAAAGGAAGAAGACGGTTTTTGTCGAAAATTAAATTTGGGAATGCCAAAGAGAAATCTAAGGCGCAGAGGCAAGCTGTAAATTCCGTGTGCCAGGTCCGACCTTGTTTCTTCCTGTCCTTTGCCCTAACACTTTATATTATGATGTGACGTTTAATTAGACACTTTACCAGATATATCTATTTAGTATAAAATTGGGTAATCTTCCCTTTTGCTCTTTGGCTGTTGGTGACAGTTCTAAGGAGTCTCATTTCCTTAAAGTGAACTCTTTTAAAATGGATTCCTGAACATTTGCTTCCAGACCATATAATTTATACCTGGTTGTGGTTTAATTCAGGGATCTGCTGCTGATATAATCAAGATTGCGATGATAAACATATATTCTGCAATTTCTGAGGATGTTGAGACTGCAGCATCTAGTTCTTCAACTGAAACTAGATTTCACCTGTTGAAGGGACGATGCCGAATTCTTTTACAGGTGAGAGTTGTTCAACCTTTTTCTTTGTTTGAGTTTTGTTTCTTCCATATTTTCAATTTTTATGCTTCCTCCTGCAAGTTAATATTTTTTCAAATTGTCTACATAGCTCATTAAAGTGGGACATCATTATGCAGGTACATGATGAACTTGTGCTTGAAGTTGATCCTTCTTACGCAAAAGAAGCTGCAATGTTGCTACAATCCAGCATGGAAAATGCGGTTTCACTTCTCGGTATGTTCCTCATATACCGTGCTCCTTTTAATGCGGTGTATCTATTACATGTTGAATTTATTTATTGTGTTCTGTATTTCAGTCCCTCTACATGTGAAGCTGAAGGTTGGCAAAACATGGGGTTCTTTAGAGCCGCTTCAGGCTGATTAAGACATCAGCAAAAACTCAAGTGTCTTTAAATCTTAACTTGAGATCGTCGAATTGTTTGAGCAACTTAGTCATAAACGTATTTGATGACTCAAAATGTTGCCACATCCACGGCTTGACTCAATGCGATGCTCTGTTTCATCTTCATGAAGTGATGAAGATAAATGATTTCAGTGGCTTCTTTGTGACATTCCTTGCTTGAAGATTGGAGGTGGAGAGGAAATGACCATTCCAAAGGGACTTTTCTCCTGCTGCGTTCAGAGGGCTCTTCTTATCAGATTCAAATAGAATCTGTGTAAAGTTACAACCATTAACAGTTGCTATACAGTTTTACTTAGATAGTGACTTTTCTAACATGGAAAGATTAGGAAATTAATTCTCTTTTTGGCTGTAAATACATACTGTCAACTTTTTTCTATATGTACTCATCGTTCCAATAGAGTAAATATATTGGTTTATTATGTACCCTATTTTTATTGATTTAGTATGCTTTAGATAGATGAAGTTTGAGTTTACAATTTTGTGATGCAGCAAAGTACCTTATTTACGCCGCACCCAGACTTATGTTTCTTCTAGCACCTGGGTGCAGATAATGGTCTCCAGAACATGGAAGTTTATGTAAGAATATGCAGATATGTAGAAAAGTAAAAGGGCACTGCATATTAGAACAATTCTTTTTCAACGGGCACTAGACTCATCCCGTGAACCTATCTGTAAACCCCGAGAATAGACTACTTATTCATAGTTGAAACTGATATCACTGAAATTCCCTCTAGTGGACCAATTGTCAAAGAAAAGGCTCCACACAAAGGAATCTATCTTTTCCACTTCTAAAAAAAGAAAGAAAAACAAAACAAAAAAAAAGGGAAAAATAATGGCAATAGTTATGTGATTTTGTATTATTAAGAGGGAGGAAGTGGGTTGATCACGAGCGGCGATGCAAAACCAAAGTGATTTGCTCGGCTGTCTGATGTGTTTCTTAACTCATATTGGAAATGATATAATAATAAGATGAGAGAAACATTTAAAAGTTGATTAAAAACTTTCAATAATCACCGGGAAAAACACAAAACACAGAGAGGTGAGAAAGCTGAAACACATTCTCAGCTTCAGAAGCTTACACTGCTCTACACGACAAAACCTTTGTGATATCCTCACCTGCTTCTCTCTTCTTCTCTCAGATACTTCTCAACAACCCCTTCCTCTCATTCCCTAAAACGCCCCCGTTTTTTTATTCATGTTGCTCTCTCCTTCTGCCTCGCCGGCTCCGGCGGATTCTCCCCCTGCCACGTCATCTCCTCCAGCTCCTCCTTTATCTCCTCTTCCCCCGCCATTGAGCTCTCCTCCTCCGTTGGCTTCACCACCGCCTCTCCTACCTCCCACTGCTTCCCCACCTCCTCCTCCAGTTGAATCTCCACCGTCTCCTCCGGTGGAATCTCCACCTTCTCCTCCGTTAGAAGCTCCACCGTTGGAAGCTCCACCTTCTCCTCCGGTGGAAGCTCCACCGTCTCCTCCGGCTCCTTCCGGTTCACCGCCGCCATTGCCATTCCTTCCCGCCAAACCGTCTCCGCCGCCCTCTCCACTTCCCTCTGAGACACTACCGCCTCCGGGGAAAACGGTTTCTCCACCACCACCTTCACTTCCCTCCGATTCAATCCCGCCGGTTAATACGGCTTCTCCTCCACCGCCGTCTCCTCCTCGCCGGCGTGGCCCTAAGCCTTCGCTTCCTCCTCCAATCAGTTCTTCTCCCCCAAAGCCTTCTCCGAGCACTCCGTCTCTCCCGGAAACTTCCCCTCCACCTAAACCACCGCTCTCAACGACGCCATTTCCGTCTTCGTCCACTCCGGCACCGGCAGTAACTCTTCCATTCTTTGGGCCCCCACTACCGGATAAGCCAGGTGGGACTGTAGCAGTATCACCTATTGGGCCCCTTATAGAGCCCAAGACAAGTCCCGGCGAATCTATCTCCCCGGGAACGCCTAAGCCACTGGTACCCAAGAGTCTCCCTGAGACGACTTCGTATCACCGATCTTCCGCCGGCTTCTTATTCGGCGGTGTCATCGTTGGGGCTCTTCTGCTTGTTCTCTTGGGCCTTCTCTTCGTCTTTTACAGAGCCACCAGAAATAGAAATAACAGCTCTCCTCGTCATCACTCAAAAACTCCACTAACAGGTAATAAATATTTGACTTTGCTTACCACAGAAGAAAGAGTTTAACAATTAGGCTTCTTTTTCTTGAGTGGATCAGTTCAACACCATCGAGGTGGTAATGTCGAATCAAACCAGGCGAATGTTATCACGATGCCACCTCCAATCCATGCTGCACCACCAAAATATTCATCCAGTCAAAGCTATGGTTCTAAGGAGAACAATGCTGTTGTTGCAATGAACATTACAATGTCATCTGGAATGTTCACGTACGAAGAACTATCAGAGGCAACGGGTGGATTTTCAGAGGCTAACCTTTTGGGAGAAGGTGGATTCGGCTATGTTCACAAAGGAGTGCTTAAAAACGGGAGAGAAGTTGCGGTGAAGCAGTTGAAGATTGGGAGCAATCAAGGGGAAAGAGAATTCCAAGCTGAGGTTGACACAATCAGTAGGGTTCATCATAAGCACCTCGTTTCGTTGGTCGGTTATTGCACTAACGGAGATAAAAGACTCTTGATATATGAGTTTGTTCCTAAAGATACATTGGAGTTCCACTTGCATGGTAAACATACATTATTTATGATTTGTTTTTCGTGTGTTTATATTCCTTTCCAAGTCATTTTGTTTTGAGTATTGTGAGCACATGTTTTGTAGGGAACAGAGGAAATGTTTTGGAGTGGGAAATGAGGCTCAGGATTGCTGTAGGAGCAGCAAAAGGATTAGCGTATCTTCATGAGGATTGTGAGTTCCTCAATAGCTTTTTCGGTTTTTCGATACTCGTATAATTATATGAATGTTTCTCGTGCCTGAAATTGCAGGCAGTCCAACTATAATTCACCGTGATATCAAAGCAGCTAATATCCTTCTAGATTCTAAATATGAGGCAAAGGTAATGTGTTCTTTAATCTTATCATCAACCTTGAACTACCATGAAGTTTCAGTTTCTGAGTTTGGTTGTTAGGATAAATCCCCACCATAAATTTCGGAATCAATGAAGTTTCTTGAATTTCAGTTTACGCGGCCCACTTGGGGGACAAAGTAGTGGCTCATGATTTGGTTTATTTTTCATACCATTTTGTTCTGTTTATCAAAACCACCTGCAGCTTAGAGTTCATACCACTTGAATGCCACCTTAGTTTCTTTTTCTGTTTTGTTTTGCTTCTACCAGGTCTCTGACTTTGGGCTAGCCAAGTTCTTTTCAGACACCAATTCATCCGTCACTCATATCTCTACTCGAGTGGTAGGAACTTTCGGGTAAAACACCATCTATGTTTTAAGTAATTTCTTACGGTTTCAAGCTTTCTTCTTTCTTGGTATCGTACGTAAATCTTTATGAAAATATATATAAGTCACTAAAGTGTCTTGTGCTCCACCTGTATGGTATGCAATTAAACAGATACATGGCTCCAGAATATGCGTCCAGTGGCAAAGTAACTGATAAATCAGATGTATATTCCTTTGGGGTCGTGCTTCTAGAACTCATCACTGGGCGTCCACCAATTTTCGCCAAAGATCCTACCACAAACCAGAGTTTAGTTGACTGGGTAAGTCCAATATACATGTCGATGATGGTGATGATTCCCATCAGATCTTCATTTTTTTCAATAGAAATTAGAGGGGAAGGAAGTAAACTCCAAATAACTGCACGCTTAAAACCTCATTCGATTGTGAATTTTGATTTTTCCTCAGGCGAGGCCATTGCTTGCGAGAGCAATCTCTGGAGAAAGTTTTGATCTTCTTGTAGACCCGAGGTTGGAGAAGAATTACGATACAACTCAGATGGCAAACATGGCTGCTTTTGCTGCTGCTTGCATTCGCCAATCAGCTTGGCTGCGGCCCCGCATGAGCCAGGTTTGTCTTCTTCTCCATATGTCAAGACAAGTCCGTTTATCCGAAATGAACAGGACTAATTCACGGAGATATATATATTGATAAACTTGAATAGGTAATCCGTGCTCTTGAAGGCGAGGTGGCCCTAAGAAAGGTGGAAGAGACAGGGAATAGCAGGACGTATAGCTCTTCTGAAAACCCAAATGACAACCCTCTACGGTATGGAACAAGTAATAGGAGATTCAACACGGATTCAAGCGATGGTTACACTTCAGAATATGGAATCAATCCTTCTCAGTCCAGCAGTGAACATTAGTTTACAGGTTCTGTACGGTAATAAGTTTCACCTCAACTATTGGGCCTATAGACATGCATCATATCGGGGTTAAACTTAGATTAGCCTACTTCATTCTTTTGTAGCTATTTGATTAACATCGGTGAAAGGGTTCCAATGAATGCTGCTTGTGTTCTATCTTTTACCGTGAATTATAAAGTTTGGGGATATTTTTTTGTATAAATATGATGTAATCTTGATTATTTATTTTCATCATCAATGTGAAAGTCCCTCTCTTTGTGACGGATCTCGTCATTCTTTTTGCTCCTCTTTCATTGATAAACGATGTTGAACAAATGTTTTAAACATATTGACAATTATCAAGCACAAGAAATGAGAAAACTAAACAAGTGAATTTTTTAAGAATGAAATTTACTAAAAATATAAATTGACCCCGTAGAAATAGCTATCTCGAGTCGTTGAATATTATAAAGTATATATTTCTAAAGATAGATTTATCTATTTTTAATGTGTCTTAAGTACACTATTTATTACGAGTGTGTTTACGAAGAAAACAAATACTTACTTGTCACGAGAGAAACACAAACTATAGTATTCTGCAAGTATAAGATTGTTTATCATTTCTTTGTTTAGTCATGAGATCTACTACTTGGTTTATAGTTTTTTGTGTTCTCATCTTTCTCGTTACGAGAGGTGGTAAAGGTAATATATTCATTTTCATTCGATAGTGTTTCTATATTGCTGAATACAAAACATTGACTGTTACCAGTCGCAAAAGAAAAACAATGTTGTCCTAGAATAATGTTGAATCGTTTATAGATGTTGCACTGCAATTGTATATCGTAAGATCTTCAAGCAGCCAATTAACATTCTTTTTTATTTGTGTGTGGTTAATATAAAATAGTGGAAGCAGAGGAACTGTGTACAAGAATAGAAGATATAGAAGGAAACTGCAACGTTAACGGAGTGAAGGAGTGCATGACGTTCTTGACGAAAAAATATAAGACAAAATATGTCAGTTGCACATGTAACAACCTCTACATGTTACGTAAGACCAAGCGTTTTTGCGAATGTAAACATCGATGTGGAGATAACTAAAAACTCCACAAATAACATCTCCTTATTAATAAAAAAAAAAAAACGAAGACGAGAGGTTATGAGAGTTGGTAGTGTGGAGATTCACACACAAATAAGTTTTGTTAGTAGTCTATATTGTTAATTTCTCTTCAAACCAATTTTTTAAAAATAAAGTTATGAGTTGATATTTCATAAGTAGTATGAGTTCCTCAATCAATATTTTCTCCATGTTTTGTAATGATCCAAATTAAATTTTGTTATAAGATGATTATTAATCTAGAAACAAAATATGTTACAAAATTTTGGAATTGTAAAGCACAGTGGGGGTCAATTAGATAGTACAGTAAAATGGTAGGATATTACCGAATATAAAGTTGAAATAAAGGGTTCAAAGGCGAAAAAGAAAATAAATATATTGACTCGAAAATTCATACGAAAATGGAAGCAGTCTCTCACTAAACCCTAGCACACCCTCCTTCTCTTCTTCGCTCTCTCTCTCTGCCTCTCGAAACAGCAAACAGAAATGTCGATTCCTTGTCTAACCGAAGAGACGGCGAAAACGGTTCTTCGCCAGGTCTTATTCCTCTTCTTACTGTTTCCGTTTCTCTGTGGCTTCACCAGTTTTTTGTTTGCGATTGATTCAATTATGTATCGAATTTGATAGGTGGAGTTCTACTTCAGTGATAGTAATCTCCCCATTGATGATTTCCTGAAGAAGACGGTTAGAGAGAGTGAAGATGGGTGTAAGTTTCATGAACAAATCAATGGCTTTGTTATCGATTGATGATTGATGATTGATGATTGAATTCGTGTGTTGTGTATGGAAAACAGTGGTTAGTTTGGCGTTGATATGCTCCTTCAGTAAGATGAGAGGCTATTTGAAGTTGGGTGATTCCAAAGGAGATGAGATTCCTGAAGATACTATCAAAGCTGTTGCTGATACTCTTCGAACCTCTTCCGCTCTCAAGGTTTCAGAAGATGGTCAGCTTTTTTTTTCTTTCTTTTAAATCTTATAATCGACCTTCAATTGATTTAAGCTTAGCATTGGCTGATTCTATTTAGGTGGGGTGAAATATCTTATACGGTTTGTTGATCAATTTTGTATTTGGATTTGCTTACACAGGGACAAAGGTTGGTAGGAGTACTGAATTGTTGAAGCTTGAAGATTTGATTGAACAGCTTAATGCTAGAACAGTAGCTGCTTCACCATTCTCGTATGATGTTAAAAGGGAAGACGTTGAAGCCTTTTTCAGTCAGTATGGAAAGGTAATCCACCACCGATTGAATTATTGTTTCGTCAGTTTTCGAATTTGGAGAAATAGTGATAATTAGAATTATACAAGTGTATGATATATGTATGTGTTTTCTTCTCAGGTTAATAGTGTAAGGATGCCTCGTCATGTAGCAGAGACGAGAGTGTTTTGTGGCGTTGCCTTGGTTGAGTTCCCTACAGAAGAGGATGCCCAAAATGTTATGAAACAAAATTTGGTCTTTGCTGGTCTCGCCTTGGAGATGAAACCAAAGTAATCCCACTTGTGCATGAAAACATGTCCCGTTTACTGACTCTTTCTCTTTTCATGATGTTTTCTTTCAAGATGCGTTACTGAAAAGTTTTTAAAAAATATTTCCCAGGAAAGAGTTTGATGATGAAAGGGAGAAAGATGAAGAAAAGTTTGCCAATTACCGTTCTCAAAAGGGTTCTGCAAATCAGAAGAATGGCTCTGATCACAAGAACGGTTCTGATTATGAGCCAAAGTATGAGTTTGACTAGTGCGTTTAATTTCTTGTCTTTTGTTGCTATTAATAAACTTGAACTGACTATGTCTGTTTTCTAATATTGTAGTTATCCCAAGGGTTTGATTATTTCATTCACTCTAAAGCGCTCAGCTGAAGAAGGCACCACAGAGGAGAAAAGTTCTGAGGAGCCAGCCGATCAGAAAATGGACGAAATTGAATCGAAGCCAGTAGATAATCCTGATGCTGATAAAGAGAACACTGATCAGGTTCAGGGCCAAGGAACAGAGGGTGAAGATGATGAGGAGTCTTCTGACTCGCCAAATAAAAATGGAGAGAGAGAAGAAAAGGGTGCTCTTGCAACCCATAAAGATAATAAAGATGTTGTCTTGCGTGAAGATCTTAAGGCCGTTTTTGGAAAATTTGGTGATGTCAAGGTACATAACATCCTATTGTATTACCATTGATTGTGGGTTCTCCTTTGTATCCTGCTAATTTACCTTTTGTTCTTGATGGATTTTGTCACTCCATTTTATTTTGTAGTTTTATAACTCATTGTTTCTTTTGTCACTGTGAAGTTTGTGGATTTCAAAATGGGAGCTGAGACTGGATACCTTAGGTTTGATGAACCAGAAGCTTCCCAGAAAGCCCGTGCAGCAGCAGTATTAGCCAAAGAAGGTGGACTAGCCGTGAAGAACTTTATCGCTGTCCTAGAACCTGTTACTGGTAAAGACACTTTTTAACTTCCATCTTATTGTTAACAGTTTAACTATATATGTTCTGTTGGAGTTAAATGGGTACATTGTGATGTCAGGCGAAGCTGAAAAGGAGTACTGGGGACTCCTTAGGAGCAAAGACCGGTTTGACAAGGGTGGCCGTGGAGGAAGGTGAGTACATGTTTTGGTATTTGAATATATTAGGTTTGGTTTTGTGAAGACTATCTCCAAACTATAACCTATAGTTATTGTGGTTGGGGTTTGGTGGAATAAAAAAGTATAAATAATGAATATATGTATGGTGAGACTACATTATCGGCTTATTCGGTTCAGTTGCGCTAAGTTTGGTTAGGTATCTTTGTTAGAAGCTTGTGGTGGTTTGATTCGGTTTCGGTCTGAGAAATTTGGGATGTGGTCTATGCAGGGGAGGAAAACGAGGAGGGAGATTCGGGAGAAAGAGGGGATCTGATTCCCCGGGTGGTCGCTGGAACAAAGCTCAGAAGGTGGAAGCATGATGACACTTTCTTTTCTACTCTTGTCTCTCATGATAGCTCGTGACTTGTTGCTTCAGCTTTTAATATATTTCTAGTTGCGCGACTTTATCTATGTATACCTCACAGTCACAGCCCAAACCTTTATTATCTACTTGTGACTTCCTGTGATGCTATGACTAGAAATCAGCACGCAAGTTTTGTAGTAGTTGCTACTTGGCAAATTTTGCTTAGATCATATTTGGTTACGTTTTAATATTTTTGGAAAGGATTTAGCAGTATTTTGCTCTTCTTTTATTGTTTGATTTATACTCTTTGCTTAAATTAGGCACATCTTTTTTTTATTTTATTTTAGATCTATCTTAATTATCTTTTGTTTTCTTTTGGAAACTTTTACCTATAATAAAGGGAGAATCTGAAACTATTATTAACTAGAGAAAGTATTCCAAAATCTAATACAAAGCTTACTATTAACTCAGTGATTAGGGATTACTAGAGATGTTTTGATTCATTTTGAAAAGTTAAATAGTTCTTTTTATTTATTTCTTGTGGTCCTTTCGTTAGACTTTGTCCACATAGTTTTTAGGGTTTTAAGGCTGATTTCTTTTCATTTTGAACTGAGAGGAGGAAGAGTTTCCTCTTTTGTAGCAAAAAAAACAAAACAATTTCTGTTTTAGTTACTATTGAATTGAAAAAGTATATGCTAATGAAGGCCTAATGCTATTTGAATTTTGGAAAAAGGAAGAGAGGGTGCAGCATAATCTCGAAAAACAGAGAGAAAACAAGAAGAAAAACGTATTGTAAGAAGAAAAAGGAGAAAAATAAAAATAAAAATAATATAGGCGTGGAACTTTAATGGAGACTAGATTCACAGCTTGAAATGAACGGCTGAGATGATGTTTCCCTTTTGTTTGATCTCACTTGGAATTCCGCCTCTCCATGTTTGAAAACCACTTTCTCTCACATCTCTCATCTCTCATCTCTCATCTCTCACTCTTATTTCGATTTGTGTTCTTCCTCTTCGTCTGGATTCAGCGAATTCATTTATTTTCTGGATTTAGTGGATCTGCTGCAACTCTGAGCCTTTCTGACCGTACGTACGTTCCCCCGTCTTCTGGAATTGATTCATCTGACCACCGTGTCTCCATCTTCGTAAGGTCACCCACACTTGTTTCTGATTTTTGAACCAAAGATCAAAATCTACTCTTTTGATACTTTCTATTGCCTTTCTCAAAAATTGCACTGCCATTTCGATTTTAGCCTGAGAAAAAGTTCCAAGCTTTGGGTTCTGAAACCAATTTCGGCTTCTTATCTTTAGGTTTTTGGACCTAATCTCATTATCTGAAGCTAATTTCTGATTTTTTATATTAAAAAGGTTGTAGCTTTTCTTCGCCGTTTTTACTTAGTCCGACTGTGTTTAAGGTTATGGTTTATATATTTTTGTTTCAGATTGTGGGCATTGTGCTAGGCTTATTACGATATGTAAAACTAAGACACACCAAAGGATCCAGCTTTGGGGTATGTTATATTGCTTCTCTTCGTAAGTATGAAGCGTGAGATGAAAGCCCCCAATGTTCCAGAAGACGATTTCCAAGGAAACCTACAAGGGAAACATGGGTATGCTTCACTTCTCACTTCTTTTCTTCTGTCGGTTTTTTTTTTTTTTTTCAATCTTGAGGTTTACTTGCTTTTATTAGCACCGATTTTTTGCATTCAACAAGACATTCTCAGGTTAATGTTGCAACCTCTTTGTGATGTGTGTTATACTTTCATAGGAGGACATGTGGCCCTGCAAGACGATCCACCAAAGGACAATGGACGCCCGAAGAGGTGAGTTCCTGTGTTTGTCTGATTCTTTCATTCTTCATTTATTGTGAATCATACAAGCTTTCAATCAGAGTTGTATCCTGGCACGCTAGCGAAGCGTCATCAGTTGGTTTTATCACACCCTATTGTTGCTTTTGTACAGTTCCATTTAAGTAGTTGGCATTAGCTATCCTTTGCATGTACTGAACAGTTGTCTTTACGAATTTTTCTGTTAGATTAATTCTGCTTTCCTCTATCAGGACGAAGTCTTGTGCAAAGCTGTCGAGCGTTTTCAAGGAAAGAACTGGAAGAAGATAGGTAAAGTCAAGTACCCATTTCTGATTCCTTCGTGTCTTACTTTAGTTTTCTAAGGAACATAGCGATCATATCAATACTCTATTTTAGCTGCCGTGTGTATTTGTAGTCATGGTGAAAGCAATGTGTGATTTTATTTGTTTCACTTTTTCAGCTGAATGTTTTAAGGATCGGACTGATGTCCAGTGTCTTCATAGATGGCAAAAGGTGTTGAACCCAGAGCTTGTGAAAGGGCCGTGGTCAAAAGAGGTGACTTTCTAAATGTGGTCAATGGCATTATAAGCTTTATTTAACTTTGGTCTTGTGTGGTGATTGTTTCACTGTCGTACATCTTAATATCTGTAATGTGTTTTCATCACATCTTATTTTCTCCATATTTTCAAAGGAGGATAACACAATAATTGCTCTGGTAGAAAAGTATGGGCCAAAGAAATGGTCTACTATTTCTCAGCATTTACCTGGGCGCATAGGAAAGCAATGTAGGGAAAGGTATGCGCATAATCTCTATTTCTTTTGCCAATGAAATGACATTTTTTACTACACTTCTTTCTTTAAGTTGTGCTTGGGTGTATATGAACAATATTGTGGTTGATATAGGTGGCATAACCATCTTAACCCTGGCATTAATAAAAATGCCTGGACCCAGGAAGAGGAACTGACTCTTATTCGTGCACATCAAATTTATGGGAATAAATGGGCAGAGCTAATGAAATTTCTGCCAGGAAGGTAAATATATGTGTTTTCCGTGTGTCCTAGTATGACAGAATTTGTGTAACCTGTGTCCTGAAAATTTGGTGGTCTCTTATGCTTACTACGCTGGAAGAAAAGGTTTTTTCTCCTGATGGTTAGGGTCTCTTCATCCTTCTATGGCCATTTCTGATTTGTTCTTATGTTTCCATAGGTCAGACAATTCAATAAAAAATCACTGGAACAGCTCAGTTAAGAAGAAGTTGGATTCCTACTACGCATCAGGTCTTTTAGATCAATGTCAAAGCTCGCCACTCATTGCCCTTCAGAACAGATCTATCGCTCCATCTTCCTCGTGGATGCACAGCAGTGGAGATGAAGGTAATTACAGGCCAGGGGCTGATGCTGAAGAATCAGAATGCAGCCAAGCTTCAACTGTTTTCAGTTGTTCCCAATCGACCAATGATTTACTAGATGATGTTAAACCTGCAAACGAAGAATTCTACATTCCTGAATTGCCTTCAGGATCAGAGCTGCAAATCTCAAACTCACCATCTCATGTAGAATCGTACTACCCTTCCTTTGAAGATGTCAAAATTGTTGTCCCCGAAATTTCTTGCGAAGCAGAATCCTCAGAGAAGTATCAGAATCATAATTGGTCAACCGAGGTTAGAAATAACACAGCTAAAGAGGATCATTTGCAGGGTGTATCTAATAATGCTAAACAGGACCTCGATCTAGAGTGTCCTCAGTTATTGACCGATAACATGGGCGGAGATGGAAATAATGAAGCATGCCAGACTTTTCAAAATTCAGTCAGATTAAGTGATCAACCTTCTTTGCCAAACTCGGACACAGGTGTACAACCTCAAACTTTGATCACGGACGAAGAGTGCTGCAGGGTTCTTTTTCCAAGTACCATGAAAGATAGCGGTACATCTTCTGGGGAGCAAGGTCAGAACATGATTGACCCTCAAAAGGATAAAGGATCTCTTTGTTCCCGGTCTGCAGAAACCCATGCTCATGAAACTGGAAACATTCCAGCTTTATCCTGGCATCCTTCAAATTCTGAGGGCGCTACTGCATTAGAACGTAAAACTGATACAAATGATGGTTTCATCAACACTGATGGACATGTAACTTCCCATGGCAATGTTGATAATGACGGTATCCCAGAACAGCAAGAGCTCTCATATATCCCCAAGGATTCTTTGAAGCTAGTACCTCTGAATAATTTTTCTTCTCCTTCTAGAGTGAATAAGATTTTTTTTCCTATCGACGAGAAGCCAGCTGAAAAAGACAAAGGATCACTTTGTTATGAACCTCCACGTTTTCCAAGTGCAGATATTCCTTTCTTCAGCTGTGATCTTGTACCATCAAATAGTGACTTACGGCAAGAGTACAGTCCCTTTGGTATCCGCCAGTTGATGATTTCTTCGATGAATTGTACAACTCCGTTAAGGTTATGGGATTCACCATGTCATGATAAGAGCCCTGATGTCATGCTGAAAGATGCTGCCAAAAGTTTCAGTGGTGCACCATCCATCTTAAAGAAGCGGCATCGGGACTTGCTGTCACCTGTGCTTGATAGGAGAAAAGAAAAAATGCTTAAAAGTGCTGAGGCTTCCTCCTTGGCTAAAGATTTTTCACGCTTAGATGTTATGCTAGATGATGGAGATTATTGCAATTCCTCTCGTCTGTCAGAATGTCCTGAGAATAGAAATATATGTGCCTCATCTTCCAGAGCCAAAGAGGACTCAAAGGAGACCATGGAGCCAGGAGGAGTGACTCCAGCTAAAATTGTAAGTCCGTCTTTTACTCTACATGCTTTAACGTGCACTGTCTGGTATGCATATATTGAGTCTTCTAGTGAACTTCTCATCAATCTAGTTTATTAAAGTCTCTTCTTGTTGGAACGTGCCAATCTAGTTTGTAAGGATCATAGTTCTATCACTGGTGCTAGTTCTCCAATAATTTAACCTTAAAAAGCTTTGATCTCTAATTCTGTTGCTTTCATCTGCATCAGGACCAAGAAACTCGTAGAAGTTTGGTTTATTATAATGACGTTGAGATGCAACTGAGTTCTCCTGATAGAACTGGATCTAGACCAGATAACAAGGTGAATACAATTGCGAAAGATCCATCGAACGAACACGAAAAGTCATTAAGTACTATTCCAACGGGAGAAATTTCGTCAGAACCTCCATTCACTGCAGACTCTGTTCCTTTAACAGCAATCGCAGGAAATAAAACCAACACTGCAGAGAGTAGTGTTGATATTGAAAACTTCAGCATGTAAGTTTTACCTTTCCTCTGTATGTGTTTGATACCTGATTTTTCTACCGAATCACTTTACTTTCTGGAAAGTATTATTCTAAGTTGCCTTGGTTCCACCCGTTTTCCATTTTCAAGATTTGATGGCACTCCGTTCAAAAAACTCCTGGATACCCCATCACCATGGAAATCCCCTTTACTCTTTGGTTCTTTCTTGCAAAGCCCAAAGTTGCCTCCAGAAATTACATTTGAGGTAATATGTGAGATGAATGAAACTAGTTTCTGAATACTTTACTTGTTGTTTTAGACTGAATAGCCTGCTGATGGAAAAATATTTGTTTGTTGTTTTTCTTTTATTTTCAGGATATTGGATGCTTTATGAGTCCCGGAGAAAGAAGTTATGATGCCATAGGACTGATGAAGCACTTGAGCGAACACACAGCTACGGCATATGCAGATGCTTTGGAAGTCTTGGGTAATGACACACCTGAAACGATACTGAAGAAGAGACAGCTGAACAAATCGATTCAAGGGAAAGAAAATCAGCACTGGCCTCACGATCAACTGGAAAACCGATCCCAGGTAGCACCTTCAACTGTCACAACATGATATATCCTTGCAAACTCTTAATAAGTTTGGAACCGATCAACCCCATTTTTCAATTCAAGAAAGAACGACACCATAGAGGCGACTTGTTAATGAGAGGAGTCTCCAACCACTGCACAAACCAAGACCCTAGGCAAAATCTTCGTAGTCTCGATTTAACACTTCAGCTCTCGGCTAAGCTTGGAAAGCTACAGTATACTGCTCAACCAGTAGGCTAGTTATAAGAAAACCTTAACAACTCCCTAAGTCTGTTCTTGGTCTAGCTGAAATGGTAGAGATAAGCGGAATAGCAGATAAGAGGAATAGCTTGAGTCTGAGTATATATGTTGACTTGCTCTGAACCAATTATGTGTGGAAATGCAGGTGGAGCGTCGCGCCTTGGACTTCAGCGATTGCGGGACACCGGGGAAAGCAAAGGTATCCTCGGCTTCAACAGGTGGCTACTCGAGCCCATCATCTTACCTTCTGAAAAGTTGCAGATAGCAAAAGCTGCTTTTGTTCATAGAGCTCGGAACGGACATTCATTCTCGCCTTCAATTTTTTTTTATCATCCCATATATGTATGTCTTATTTTCAAATTCCCTCTCTGTCTAATTTTTTTTTTCCTTGTAATGTGTAGATCTTTCAACTCTGGATATAAAACAATTGATTAAATAGCGGAAAAAGTTACTTATTCTCAAGAAATCAACTCTTAAATTTTTATGAATGAGTTTTAAACACGAATAAAAGGTTAATCGGATATGATTAAAGTGAAGAATGTCCCGTGGCCAAAGAGTTGCGACTTGGAACTGATAAAACAGGTAAGTGATGAACTTAAGATTCAGAGAAAATGCATCAGAGGCCCATTCCTTGTTTCTTTTGGGGTAAGTGGCCCATTATCTGTAAAGAAGCCCAATTACCCTAACCGTAAAAGTCTCTTGAAGTAACAGAAACCTTGAATGCCAAGTAACCACAGCTCCGCCTCCTGTCCTAAGAAGAATCAGAAGATTACTAATCTTAAAGCCTTCTTTGTTCCATCGGCCATTAACTCCATCGTTTCCATAACTTCCAGATGAAATCATTGTGAATTGCTTAGTGCGTATCTCAACATCTTACTACTGTTCCTTCTGCTTAGTCTCCAAGAGTTTCTACTCTCTCCTCTCTTCTCCGGAGATTTATGCTGCCCAGCCCGATCCCAAATCGGAGCCACATAGCCTCGACTCTACGTGTCATCGCTGTGGTTATCCACGACCAAGAATCACAGCTGGTTCTCTCTCATGAATCCGGTTGAGAGTGAGTTACATGAAGATATAATTTCATGTACGTTGTTTGGAAAACTTAAAACGTACCTTTTGTTTATTTTCTTTTCATATTTTGTCAATCCAATAGACTAGAAATCAAGAAAATATGAAATTAGATTTATGGGAGTTGGACTAAGTAGAATCAGTTGCGGAGATTGAAGACAGGGGATTTTTTATCCACCCGATTTAAATAACCGGTGCTTATAAAGTATGCATTTTTTTGGCGAACATTGATGTTAACATATGAACGTTACTGTACGGTCAAAATGTATAGTTAGGCCTAAACTCCAAATTCAAGATTCCGCAAATAACTAATGTAAACGATGAAAACAGACGGTGGACTCCATCAGACAAAACCAAACCTAATTTTGATGACCCACTATGTATATCTACAACCTCGACACTCTTGACCGCTCTAATTTATCTTCTGGAATAATCTCATGATCGGTCCATAGAGACAAACATCAGCAGAAAGCAGAGCATTAAAGAAACCCGAGGCACCAATTTGGTGAGCTCAATCTCTGAAGCAACCATCTCTGACCATCATACCAAATTCTTCTTTTCAAAAATCACGATCTTTGCCTGCTAGAAAGAGTATGAGCTGTTAAATTGGGCACATCATTGTAAAACTCGGGTTCGTCTTCGTCATCAGATGATAACAAGGATGGACCCATCCAAGCTTTAAACCCCTCGTTCACTCTTCTTTCAACATCTGGCGTGAATTCCAAAGGATTGGCTTCAAGCATCTCCAAGCCCTGATGACTTCTGTTCCCAAACTCTCCTTCGTCAATACTTAAAGCCGCTCTTCTTCTAAGGTAGAAGGCAGTTCCAGCATACAAAATTACCAAACCCCATGAAGATATCTCGTAGCACCAAAACAATGGCACACTACAGCTACTTCCTAGTGTCAGGAGGCTTGAGCCGAGAAATATAGCGAGGAGCCCGTAGATGATAGCAAACACAACATTCAGAATTGACAGGCAACGAACCCCACCTGTGAATTTATCAGACAGGATAGAGAAGATCAATAGCCTATTCGAGGTCCAAGCTTAGTGATAAGGAAATACTCTGCTGATCCCAGATTTTCAAAGGTGGAAACATCATAACTAATAGCATATAAAACAGGATTATTACATATACATAAAGTTTACAGGAAAAAATTTGGTCCGGAAAAGGAATGAATCTATTGCACGCACGGATGGGCAATATAAAAAACACATGTATGGAAAGCCGAATACATCTTAAAGAGAGAGAGAGAAGAGAGTTTACCTCTCCTTGAAGCACAGTAGTTATTTTCAACAACTTTTAGAAACCCATGACGGCGAGGAGCGGAATAAGCCACAAAAATTCCTGCAGTATTGCAACAAAATAACGAGAAAATAAGAAGAAGACTTACCCGACCTTTACGAAAAGATTAACAAAAGACAAGATAAAGGAGAGATTGTAGAGAGTGTTATTTGCCATTTAGGATGATAGTAAAGCATCTAACAACATGGAAGAGTTACTGGTTGAAGGACTGAGGAAATAGATGGGACTCGACTCTAGAAGTTGAATCTATTAGGCAACATGCAACTTTCAAAATCTGGTGGTCAACATAGCAGGCTCACTTTGATATAAATCTCAAATCATTCAACTGAAAAGTAAGAACCCTCAAAACAATTAGAACTTAGAAGGAAGGGGTTTCAAGTGAAAATGAAGCGTAGCCAATCACTTGTCTTCATTAGCTATAGCAAACGTCTTTCTCGAAATTAGACCCATCAATTTCCTTACATAGAAAATCTAATCTAGCAGAAGAATTAACAAAGATTGACCGAAGTCCCGCGAATACAAAATTGCTCAATCACTGACCCCTTCGAAGAGATATCAACTGATACTGACCTGCAACGAGATAAAGAGATGAAACGAGGAAGAGAATGGAGGAGGGAAGGAAAACGACCATCCAGTAGAAATCGACAGTTTCTTGATCCGTCAAGTAAAAAGCACCGGGAAAGAGATCGGAGTCACGAGCTTTGCCGTAGATAGGCAAAGGCTGTAGCTTTACGTCGCTGCAGAATGGCCTCCTCAGAACATTCGAAGGGAATACAATTCTCAAGCTGACGATCGTGCAAGTGAAGATCACCAAGCAAAGGAAAGCCACCGTCGACATTAGTGCCGGCCTCTGCAGCTTCACCCACGCTCTATCGTCCTCCCTGAGGCTCTCGTACTCCTGCTTCGGCATAAACGCCTGACGCAACGCGTCTCCAATGATCGCCATTCCCCTAATCCAACAAATTTGATTATGAGCCCTAGATTCTGAAATGAGCAAGAGGAAGAAGAGGAAGCTGGTGCAAATAGGCGCGTGTAAAAAGCGATGCGGCAACTGCCGTCGGGCGTCGAGATAATTACACATACACCCCCAAATCTTTTATTCACTTGCCCAATTTTCCGCTAACAAAAGTGAATACAATTTGTTGACATTTTATTTATTTTTGGTCAAAACAGATCTGTTCTTTTTATATGGAATTATTGCAAGGAAAAATAGCATGCAATAGACTAATGTCTAAAATTAATAATAAACCTTATACACTGGCTCAATTATGGAGTAGAGAAGCAACCTGAAAGCCATAGCTCTTGAGATATCTCTCTACACATTTTGGAACCGAAACAGTATATACTTTTTTTATTTTTAGTTATGGAATCAAAAGACTAGAGTTTTGGTTGGTCTGTAGAAACTAGAATCGAGATACTCTTGTAAGTCTCTAAATGGGCTAAAAGGGTTGTTTTGATTGTGCTTCAATTATTATTTACAACTTCTGAACTTGTTGATTTGAGATGTATGATACATAGTTTTGGGATGGCATTATGCGTATTTTTCCGTCAGGTGTTTTTGGGCCCTACAAGTCAACAAAATTTATTAAAATATAACATGGCTATTGTCAACGTCATGGAAAGGTTCATCAGAGTTGCCCCGGAGAAGATGAATATCGGCAAGGATGTTGGAGTCTCTCAAAGAGCATACGGATTTGAGCTTGACGGTGAGCAGGAAGCTCAACGCCACTTTACTGGATCTCCCTGATCATCGGTTGAATGTTCTCGATCAAGATAACGAGGTGGTTGGCCATGCTTTTGTATCTTCATGCTTTGGCAGATATCATAAGGAGCTGCGTCGCTATTTCACCGGCTAGAAAATCATTGGCGGCCGTAGAAGATGTTAAAGAGATAGATAGATAAATAGATTGAGAGAGAGGGATCTTAGTTAGAAATTGGAACTTATAACAAGTTGAGCTAGGATCCACTAAAAATTTCCAAGCAACTCCATAATATTTGTTAAGGGAAGAGTTGAGGAGGAAATAAGGAAAAAAGTACAAAAATCCATAATTTTCATCTAACATGATTACTGAAATAGAGCGTAACTTTCTTTTACCACGGGAAAACTCACCAAAGTTATGGGTCGCTTAGTTTTTTATTCGGTAAAATAAAAAAGATCAATTGAAGAATTGAGAATTTAAGATGATGTATATGTAGATTTATCTAATTTGAATTATACTTAAAAAAAATATTATTAATGTCGATTACATTATGAATGAGATAAAATGTTGTAAGACAACATGGATAATTAAAACAAAAATTTTAACCCTTGCATTATACGGAATGAAACCGATACATATAACCTTGAAAGCATCCTTGTTTAAACCTACACGCAACACCTAAAACTCGTTGTTTAGGCATTTCATCTATTTCCTTTCTCTTTTACTTTCACTCTCACTCTCTCTTCTGTTTCATTTATTTCCTTTTTTGCTTTCAGTTAGAGTCTCCTTTTTCCTTTTGACCTAGAGAAGCGATTCTTCTTCCTCCTGCTCTACGCTGATTCTAACTCGATAACCTGATTCTTCGTTAGATCCATTTCCATCTATTGTTCGTCTAGGTGTTATATGTCAAGTAAGATTCTTCTTCCTTCACCTGAAATCTTTTGATTTAGCAAGTTATGTAAATTCTAGCCCCGGAATCCAGTTTGTGATGTAGAATGTGCATAATTTAAAGATAAGTGTTAGATTGTATAGTTTAGTAAAAGGTTTAGATTGTATGTGCAGAATCTGTGCCCTCGTCTTCTTCGTTGAGCTGTGTTTACTTCGATTCTACTAACAAAGATTTTCATTTGATTCTCGGAATTAGTATGCGATGATTGTCCTTACCAGTTTGTAGATAATTATTTCCCGATTGGATTGCAGTGACTTTTCTTTTATTGAAAGAGAAATACGCTAAACTATTCCTTGGAAATAAATTTATAGGTATTGAAACAGTTTTTTTTTTTTTTTTTCGAATTGAAACAATTTTCACATCTTGGAATCAATAATTGTCATTATTGAAACAGTATGCGATGTATCTTTGCTCTAGTCTGTGCACTTTATGGAGAAATTTTGTAGGTTTCTGTCTTGAAAATTGGTTTACCATAAGATTTGTGCCTTTACTGTGAATGTAAACTTCGTTCTACTCTAGTTCCACCATTCTTCCAATTCGTCTTTGCATATTTTAATTATCAAAATCTTTGTTGGTATTGTTATTTTGTTGGTTACCTCAATGAGTTTGCTTGATGTTGTAGATCATAATGGTGGCACAACAAGGGCTAAGAGCAATGATTGAGATGAGATTTGCCCAAAATTCAGGCACTATGTTTACAACGCAAACAGACTCCTTGGATATGTGGCTGTAGCATCAATTGTTCTAAGTGTCATAGACTTGGTGATCGTAGTTGAGCATTAAACAAAAGCTTATTGGTTTCAAGTGCCTTCCCCTTCAGATTTACGTTTGAAAATGGCAATAAAGAGGGATCCCAAAACCAACCTCATGGCGGAAAAAAATCAATCTAATGATCCTCTTTAACATGGATGAAATAAGAATAACGGATATTAATCCTCCTCCAGCAAGCAAAAGATCTATGGAGCTCTGGAAACAATAGGTTTCTGTTAAAAAAAATGACTTTAAAAGGAAAACAGTAGAGTTTGAGAGAGACAATTGGGAAAAAGAAGAACCTGAAGAATTAAGAGAGTAGCCAAAATCAAGATGGACCAAGAAATAAAGCGTGCTGTGCCAATGTCAATGGTGCCATTTGGAGTCAAAGCAAATGCTTGAATAGCATAATATCCATGAATGACTCCAAGCATATATAAATTCGGCGCCAGAGCAACCGCCGTCTTGAAAGCAAAAAAAAAGAAGAAAGATTATTGCTTTATAATCAGCACGAAGTTAGAAAAAAAGTAGACACTAGGAAGCAGCAACTTACAGAAGTCTTGATTCCTTTATCAAATCCAGTTACTCTTAGCCAACTTTGATACAAAGAGGGTATGTAGCGAAAAATGATACCGCCCAAGCCAATCTGACCCAAAAAGAAGTTAACAGAAACAAAATAGTGCGAGATGTTAGATAATGGGAATCAAAAATCAGAGCAGTTACCATAGCTGAATAGATGTATAGTGACTTAGCATTCCTTCCAGTTGGTAGAATCCTGAGAATCTGTGAACAAAAAACATTCCTTCCTAAAATAAGGTTATACAAGAAAGAGTAAAAATAAAAGTTTGAAGTTACCTGAGAGAGAAGAAGTAGCACAGCGAGGATAGGGCCAACAGTGAAAGCACTAATGTAGTAAAAGGCTAGTGATGTGCTCAATTTAGAAGCCGAACTCAGCAAGATAGCACCAAGGATTAAGAATAGAATGCGGAACACAGACCACTCTGCAAAAGATGAAGTAGAGTTAGTTAATAGTAGAAAGTAGAAAGTAGAAGCAAGAATAGCAACCAAAAATCACCTTCAATAGTAGAAACTTGAAGAGTGACGTTGGATGAGGTATAAACATCCAGAATCTTATGGTCGAAGAGAGATATTTTCTTCATCCATGAACCATTATAGACCTTCTCCCATCGATAATGAGGGCAAATTCCAATGGGACGTGACAAATTCCTAAAGAAATGAATGAAAGATTAGCAACTCTAGGAAGAATCACAAGATTCAAGAAAAGATACTCCACCTACCTATGATAGCAAACATGAATATCAGTTGTTGTCCCAGTGGCATTAACAATGAGCTTGATCGAATGTGCATATTTATGCAAATTTTGGAATCTTGCTATTCCTTGGATATGTATCCTTTCAGATAGAGAGTTTGTATCTCCAGCAGAAACATTAACCTCCAAATTTGGATTCACTTGAAGAGTTCCAATTTCTCCCACAGCTCAACAAGTGGTTACGGATTCAATTGTTGACTCTCGGTTAATTCAATAATATGAAACTATAAAAACTTACCCAACAATTCATCTGACGAAATGATTGACGAGAAAGCACACATCACTCCGATAACGCCGACAAGAAGAAAGTAGCCCATCCAATAGCGATGTCAGAATCACGATTTCTGGGGGGATTTTGGATCAAAAGACAATACCAACACAAGAGAGAGGCGAGGAACTCAGGAACAACGACGTTTGGTTTAGGATAAACATTTACTGTTCTGATATGATGAGCACCGTCGGATTCAGTTGGTCGGTCAAAACAACGGTCGGATGAATAGGAAGACCTGAATTGGTGTAACCATCAAACACAACTTAAGTGGACACGTGGCGACGAATTAGAGGACCTTCCCAATAGATATTCGACTATTGTTATTCGTTTTTTTTTTTTGGGTGCTAAAATGATCTGATCATTATTTGGAGGGCAGAAAATATAAAAAATTAAATAATAGAGAAAGAAAAAAAGAATTCTAGTAGAAAGAGAAAGAGAGAGGGGCGTGAATTCCTGAGCGAGAGATTCTTGGCCGGAGTATTCTCTTGCGTGATCTCTTTACGGCTAGCTTGTTGGAAAATTTGTGTCTCTTCTCTAGTCGTCGTCGTCGGAGGTTTTTGTTATATTTTTGGGGTCAAAGCGAAGATGGTGAACGCTATGGTGGAGAGAGCGACGAGCGAGATGCTGATCGGACCTGATTGGGCTATGAACCTCGAGATCTGTGACATGCTCAATAGCGATCCAGCGTATGTTGCCTCTGCTCCTTGGAATTCGGAATTTTGATCATTCCTTAGCTTTCTGTTTGCTTCTTTGTTGTCTAGAGTTTTCGATTAGTTACCGATTTAAATATGCGATTGTTTTGTTGGTTCACTAAGAAACTTGACACTAAGATGGAAATCGGATTTCATAGTTGTGGAGAAGCTCAGATGCCAATATTACATGCTTCCTTTGAATACTTGTGACTTGCAAGGGTATTTGTTGATTTGCTATTAGGCTGAATTTTAACTTTCGTAAAATCAACATGCTTAGTGTTTGTTCTGTTTAGTTAACAGTTGAGACGGAAGTCTTCTGTGATATACGATATCGGTTTTTGTGTATGGGTATCAGGGTTCACTGCTAATTAATATCCGACGTAGCTCATGGAACCAAATAATTCCATCATTTATGGGGTTTTATTGTAAAAGCTGGCAATTTAGTTCCTCTATGTGCTTTGTGATTGGAACAAGCAAATCTCAGGGTTACATAATTGATTTTTCTACTAACCAGACGGATTCTTCATCATCTCTGAAACTGGTTTCTGTGTTGTAGGCAAGCAAAAGATGTTGTCAAAGGCATTAAAAAACGGATTGGTAGCAGGAATCCAAAAGCTCAACTTCTTGCCTTAACTGTGAGCTCTAATTTGTCTCCTTTTTGTTTTCCGTTATGGTTACTTCATCGAAATAACTTCGCATCTAGATAGCTTGTTTGTTTTAGTTACACATAGCCTCATTCCATGGTCTAAAAGATCCATGGGCGGTCGTCTCTTAAGTCTTAATCAGTGCAAGTTGACATGAGTAGAGATTACTTGTTCATGATAGATGTTGTCTAGAGCACATCAAACCTTACCAGAATTATTTTTTCTCCTTTTTTTTGTACTAGCGTATACGAAGATTTTGCGACTTACAAGTTGCCTAACATAAATGATATGCTGAAATATTGTGTTCACATCATTTTGTCTCTCGTCTGTTTTGCAATGATAGTGTTGCATATTAACTCATCATGTTTTATTATGTTTTAGCTGCTTGAGACAATAGTGAAGAACTGTGGTGACATGGTTCATATGCATGTGGCTGAGAAGGGTGTTATTCATGAGATGGTCCGGATAGTTAAGAAAAAGGTGAAGGTTCTTCGAAATTGGTTTTCTCGGAAAATCTTAACTCTATCTCGCTATCTAATTCAAGGTATCTATTGATGCATATAGCCGGACTTCCATGTCAAAGAGAAGATACTGGTCCTTATCGATACATGGCAAGAGGCCTTTGGTGGCCCTAGGGCAAGATATCCACAATACTATGCAGGATACCAGGAATTGTTGGTAGGTCTACTGAAATTGTTTGATATACTTCCTTTACCAAAGTATTGCTTCTGATACTGGATGTCCAAATCTCTCATACTGGAGTTAAATATAGCTCATACTGAATATTTTTTAGATCCTTTTGTGAGTTCTGATAGAAATTCGTCCACTACTCTTTCCCAATCACCATTGCTGACTCCTGTCTCTTTCAGCGTGCTGGGGCTGTTTTCCCTCAGAGATCCGAGAGATCAGCACCTGTGTTCACACCTCCACAAACACAGCCTTTGACGTCTTACCCTCCAAATCTTCGTAATGCTGGACCTAGTAATGACATTCTTGAACCTTCGGGAGAGCCAGAATTTCCGACACTGAGGTAAATATCTTTAGTTGCAACTCCACTATTTTAAAGTTGATGAATTTTTAACTAATGGATGGAAGATTTGTTGGGCCAATGTCAACGTATGTCCTTAAGTTATCTGACAAAGTCCTTCGATATACGTTTAGCTACTTTTTGTTATAAGGAAATGTATTAGCAGAAAACAAAAATGATCCTAAGCCTAGATATAGGGTAAACCGAAGTTGAGATGTGATTAGAATCAAGGAAATAACGACAATTAAGTAGCTTCTCATTAGTTTTTGTAAAAGACATGTCTAGTAATGGAGTTTCAGTTTTTTTATTGTAGGACTTGTTAAGAATTTATGTTATCAGGGTTTGCAAGTGTGAACTTTGCGTCTGTTTTCTTCTTTCTTAGGACGTAATTGCATGCCTTTTGTTGCTCTGAATCTGTAGTTTCGCAATGTTTATTTTATTGTATATCAAAATTCTTTTTCAGTTTGTCGGAGATTCAAAATGCAAAAGGTATAATGGATGTCCTTGCGGAGATGCTGAGTGCACTAGAGCCGGGAAATAAGGAGGTAATACGATTAGCTGCAGAGAAAGATAATTACTCGTTTTCAAGTGTTGGCTTGGTGCAAATTATACTTGAATAAGAGGAATCTTTTCGGCATTGATTTTGGACCTTGCGTTTGGATGATCATCCTTCGTTTTTGGATTTCTTTAGGACCTTAAACAGGAGGTGATGGTCGATCTGGTGGAGCAGTGTCGTACATACAAACAAAGAGTGGTACATCTAGTCAACTCAACTTCGTAAGAGCTCTTTCTTCTCCTCTGTAGTTACATATAGTTTACTTTTCATGTTGCATACTAGTTATCTTGCTTTGAATGCGATGAAATCTCTCTTTATATTCTTTTCCTATATGCATACATAAAACCCACAGATGCTGTCCGTTGGAGGCACAAAGACTCTAGGTCTACTTAAGTAAATAAGGCCACCATCGTTTCGTCTTCAATTTTTTTTTTTTAACCATGAGTTTAAGCTGGTTAGGTTCTGTGTTGATATTAAAAAGCATAGGGAAATTGGGGAAGCATTCATGTTTATCTGTGTTTAGATTTACGTAAGAGAGAGAGGAGAGAACTCCATTAAGAATACCTCATATCCACATTTTTCTGAGTCATTCTGTGAAACACTTACCTAAAGTTGCAAAAGTATCACGTGAAATAGTCCAGTTGATGAAAATTGCGTTTATGCTTCAGAGCCTAGCTTTCTTTGTAATCTAATTTACCTCACAACGTTGTTATCCAGGGACGAGTCTCTTTTAGGTCAAGGTCTGGCGTTGAATGATGACTTGCAACGGGTCTTAACCAGTTATGAAGCAATCGCTTCTGGACTTCCTGGAACTTCTGTTCATATCGAGAAGCCGAAGTCTGAGACAGGAAAATCCCTTGTAGACGTTGATGGGCCACTTATTGATACTGGCGACAGCAGTACTCAGGCGAACGGGTACGTGATACCGAACTTTACAGTCATGCACCCAAGAATTTTGGATAAATCGCCTATTATATGGCTGGCTTACACGTAGAAATTATTACAATCTTGGATGTTAAAAGCACAAGTTAATGATGAAGATCACAGTAAGATTATAACTTCTTTTATGTAATCGGTGTTTGTTTGTCTCTTAACTTGTGTTTCGGACCAACTGACCTGAAAAAGATTCTGTCTTGTTAAATAGCTTCTGATTTTAACGATGTCCAACATTTTTGCAGAGGGACATCAAGCCCTGGTGACGGGGTTCTAAATCAGTTGGCCCTCCCTGCACCACCTCTAGCTAATGGTTCAGCCAATTCCAAAATAGACCTCCTCAGTGGCGATGATCTTGCCCTTGTTCCTGTTGGACCTCCTCAACCAGCAAGTCCGGTCGCATCAGATCAAAATGCACTTGCCCTTATCGATATGTTCTCAGACAATACTAACAGTCCAAGTCCTGCAACTGCACCAACTGGTAGTTCAGCTCCCCTGAGTAGCCCTTTGAATCCTCAATTGCACCAGCAACCAACTAGTCAAGCTGGAGAAACTGGATTACAACAATCCAATGGATTTTCTCCTCAAGTGGGTTATTCGCAGTTTGAGCAACCATCATACGGGCAAGGGGCCTCTTCTCCCTGGAATAGTCAGCCTGCACAGCAGTTGCAACAACCACAGCAGCCATCTTATGGTAATATATCTGAGCTTAGATTACAAACATTAGCTTTTGTGCCATAATAACTTTTAGAATCGGGAGAATTAGCTTAAGTATGTCTCATATATAATCCTTATTTGTTCTGTTTGTGGTAATTTTGTAATGCGAAGAAGGTGCCCAAGACAATATGGCATTTCCACCTCCGCCGTGGGAAGCTCAGCATCAAGACTTCAGTCCCACTGCAGAGTCAGGAAGTCCGTTTTCTCCTCAAATGCATCCTACACAAATTGCCTTCACACATGCTCAACAATATCCTCAAATGCCCCAAACCGGCCAGCCGGTTAACAACAACAGCCCATATCCTCAAATGCCGTTAACCGGTAGCGGTATGTACATGCAACAGCCAATGCCAAACCAAGCCAATCAGGCTCTAGGACAAGGATATCCACCCCAGCAGCAGCAGCAGCAGATGATGATGGCTCAGTTCTATGCCCAACAGCAACAACAACAGCAACAGCAACAGGCGTACGGAAATCAGATGGGAGGATACGGATATGGCTATAATCAACAGCAACAAGGAAGCAGCCCATATCTGGACCAGCAAATGTATGGTTTATCCATCAGAGACCAGACTTCGCATCAGGTACCATCATCATCATCATCTACCACGTCTTATCTTCCTCCTATGAAACCTAAGAATAAACCAGAGGACAAGCTGTTTGGGGATCTCGTAGACATCTCCAAATTCAAGCCTACGACAAAACCGACTTCCGGAAGAGCTGGTACCATGTGAAAAAATCCTCCATCGATTCATGATTTCTGAGTATTCATCTCTCTGTTTTCTTTACTCAGCTAACTCTCTTTCTTCGCTTACTTTATTGTCTTCTTAAGCTTTGATCAATTGATTTGGCCCCCTTGGGAGATACATTCATATAAATATCTATATGTTATCTTCTTCCTTGCTTATAATTTGCCGATGATTATGACCGGCAATGCATTTGTATATTTCTTGTAGAGAAAGAAAACCTTCTGTTGAGAACTCAGCGATTTGCCGTTTGCCTGGAGATTTTATTTGTAGGACCTCTATAATCCATTTGCTTGTTACAGACATTTTATTTGTTTCCATAGACAATAAAATGCAATTTCAGTGATCACTTGTCAATATTCGCAAATGATGTTTATGTACATTTGCTATTTGAATGTAATTTGTAGGCCTGTCTATGTAGAGATCCAAGCGTCAAACTATGCTTCCACAGAATAAACTTCACTGGTTACCTCATAATTTCAAAGTTAAAAAATTACATAGAACACAGCGAGGAGTGTTTTGTTTATAGAAATGTGACTTGTTAAGATATCGATGAATGCACGTGGCACATGCTTTTTTAGAGTCACATCACTTTAAATGAACTGAAACGAACAAATAAACAACCCGAGTCCCGAACCAAAAATCAAATTGAAGCGACGACTTGAGTTACGTAATATAGTATAGTTTAAAGTTATAAGTTTGGCTATGGACCTTGTCTAGCAGAAAGTCAATATGTCCGAGTGGTTAAGGAGACAGACTCGAAATCTGTTGGGCTTTGCCTGCGCAGGTTCGAATCCTGCTGTTGACGAACCTTTTTTGTTAGGCCCACATCATTTTCTTTGATTCACAAGATAAGTGAAAGAACAAGTGGGCAAAACTAAACATCGGGTAAAAATAGCACCGATGGGATTTGTTTAGCTTCTTTGGGGTTTGGCTGCCACATAAGCACTTCAAACGTGTCCTCTTTCTCTCTGCATGTCCATTTAGATACATTTCTTCTTTGCTTGGCTGTTACTGAGAAACCTCTATGGATACCCGGAGCTTGGCCGTATCGATGACCACTAATGTCTCTTGTCGTCCTTTATCTCCTCTCACTTGCTTACTCGTTCCGTCCCGATCGGCTAAACCAGGTCCCCGCTCCATTTCCATGGTTTCGGCTTCGTCCATCTCTAACACCGACAAGGACTCCGCTATCTCTGTGAAACCTGTTTACGTCCCGACGCCGTCCAATCGCGACCTCCGGACTCCTCACAGTGGGTAGAATATTCTGATTCCAATTTCTCTCTTCATGTCCTTTGTTTACGATCACTGTTGAATTGAGTTTCGTTTCCTTCCAATGTCCATCAAAAAGTTGGAAAATTTTGATTTTTATCAACAACTCCAAGACTAATTGTCAAGTGAATTCTCAGAAATTGCTATTTTCGAGCTTGAGTGTTTGCTGTTTTTCTTCACACAGATACCATTTCGATGGAACAGCTCGCACGTTCTTCGAAGGATGGTATTTCAGGGTTTCCATCCCAGAGAAGAAGGAGAGTTTTTGCTTCATGTACTCTGTCGAGAATCCGGCATTTCGCAAGTCACTGTCACCTTTGGAATTGGCTCTCTACGGACCCAGATTCACTGGTGTCGGAGCCCAGATTCTTGGAGCTAATGATGAATATATTTGCCAGTACACTCAAGAGTCTCACAACTTCTGGGGAGGTAACTTCTTTTTATCCTTGATTCTGTTTCATGAGCGTAAGTGAGTCTATCTATGTACATTATTCATGTCAGAGATTCTAAGTCTTATCTGGACTTAGTGTCAATGATCCTTGCCTTACAAAATCATTTTACTCATGGCGTAGATAGGCATGAGCTAGTTTTGGGGAATACTTTCAGCGCTGTGCCAGGCGCAAAGTCTCCAAACAAGGAGCTTCCACCAGAGGTACAACTCTGTTACATGTTAAATACCTTTTCTCATGATATCCGCCTATTTATCCGGGTTATCATTAATTCATTAAATTACTCACTGATTTGAATATAAATGCATGATAATTTTCTACTTCTGCTTGTAAGTTTTTGTTACTCTTATTATTGTCTTGAATGTTAATCTGTGGAACATGGCGTTTATTTTCAGGAATTCAGCAGAAGAGTGTCAGAAGGGTTCCAAGTTACCCCATTTTGGCATCAAGGTCACATTTGCGATGATGGCAGGTACTTATTTAATTCTATGCAAGGCTAGAATTCACTATATTTGACAATGATACTTTAAGCATAACCCAAGACTAGAATCGCTTGTGAGAAAATATCTTGTTTAGTCTTGAGAAACCGGCAATGCAACTGTTGTTACTGTAGTATCTTAGGCATCATTCTTAGATCACACAACTCACCTATAAAACTTGCTTCAGTTAGTCATTCTTGTTCTTTGGTGATGATTCCTAATATAAACCTAATTCTGTCAGAAGTTAGATGTGGACGTGCTCGAAATCGTCTACCACGGTAAACAGAGGATGCATGTGAGCATTCTCAGTTGTTGGGATTAGTTTGCCATAATACGAGTAGTATAACTCTCTGATTTATGTGAAATTTTTGTGTTTAATTGATGTATTTAAATTGACTTGTTTTGGCAGGACTGACTACGCGGAAACTGTGAAATCCGCTCGGTGGGAATATAGTACCCGTCCTGTTTATGGTTGGGGTGATGTTGGGGCCAAACAGAAGTCTACTGCAGGCTGGGCTGCAGCTTTTCCTGTGTTTGAGCCTCATTGGCAGATATGCATGGCAGGAGGCCTTTCAACAGGTATGAGCTTTGCTTATTCTCTAAAGTTAGTACAATATACTGTTAACTTTATTTGCCTTCTGTGAACAAAATATTAAGGTCTTAATTATCCTCTCTTCATTATAAGTTCTGCATGGGGAGCAAAAACTGCTATATAGGATCTTATGTTTTGTCTTTTGAATTTGCAGGGTGGATAGAATGGGGTGGTGAAAGGTTTGAATTTCGGGATGCACCTTCTTATTCGGAAAAGAATTGGGGTAGAGGCTTCCCTAGAAAATGGTTTTGGGTAAACATTTTCATCCATGTGCTACATTGTATTGTTGTAAAGCAAACATTAGGCATATGTGATACATACATCATGAATTACACTTTGAACTGCTCTTCGACTTTATTTGTCGGTGTCTCTTTGCAGGTCCAGTGTAATGTGTTTGAAGGGGCAAAAGGAGAAGTTGCTTTGACTGCAGCTGGAGGGTTGAGGCAATTGCCCGGATTGACTGAAACCTTTGACACTGCTGCACTGGTATGCACTATTTAAGATCGTCTTAAGCAGTGACAGTGAAGATACAATAATAGGCAAGTAATAAATCGCTGAGGCCTTGTCAATTGTGCAGGTTTGTGTACACTATGATGGAAAATTCTACGAGTTTGTTCCGTGGAATGGTCTTGTTAGATGGGAAATGTCTCCATGGGGTTATTGGTATATGACTGCAGAGAATGAAACCCATATGGTAATTTTTTTTTCTTTCCTCATATTCATTCAGTTTCACTTTGACAGCATCGTTACCTACCCAATGAATGTCTTGTGACAGGTGGAACTAGAGGCAAGAACAAACGAAGCGGGTACACCTCTGC
This sequence comes from Sisymbrium altissimum, assembly GCA_900406495.1. Lineage (NCBI taxonomy): Eukaryota > Viridiplantae > Streptophyta > Magnoliopsida > Brassicales > Brassicaceae > Sisymbrium > Sisymbrium altissimum. The sequence goes on from OVBI01000084.1 coordinate 93,547, forward strand.
GTGCTCCGACATCAGAAGCTGGGTTAGCCACGGCTTGCAGAGATAGTTGTTACGGTGAATTGAAGTTGCAGATATGGGAACGGCGATATGATGGAAGTAAAGGCAAGGTATGCATGCATGTAAATGCAAATGCATCCTTGTTGTGAAAACTCTTAGTTAACCCACTGAGGCAGTTAAAGAAGATTAAAAACGTTGGTTACGGATTATGGTGAATAATTTTGCAGGTGATAATGGAGGCAAAGAGTTCGATGGCAGCAGTGGAGATAGGAGGAGGACCGTGGTTTGGGACATGGAAAGGAGATACGAGCAACACACCCGAGCTACTCAAACGGTCCCTTCAAGTCCCACTGGATATCGAATCCGTCTTTGGTTGGGTCCCTTTCTTCAAGCCACCGGGTCTGTAAGGTTGATTGTGTATTGATAGAAAGCTATATGTGAATCAAAAGCCGAGTGTTGTTGGTAGCTTCACTAATGTGGTTTAGTTCGTTCGGGCCTTGTGGGAATATTATACGGGCCAGTGTAAAGTCTAGTTCAATAAAAGCCTTCAATAAACCTGTGTCTTTAAAAGGTACCTCTTTCGCTTATGTCATTTCATGCATAGTTGATTAAAGTTGTTTAGCTTCTGAAAAATATACGTTCAAGCTAAGTTGAATTTTTGTTTTCTTAGGTGTATTCCTTTTTTATATATATATGATTCTTAATCAAAAGAACAAACCCAAAGACCCGTTACCAATCTGAGAACTATGAATGAATTGTGTATCAAGAGAGAAACTCTACCGATATTATATTTTCATGCCCTTTCGGCCTTCCTCTATCTCTTATTCTTCTTCTTTTTTTTCGCAATTGCCTTTTATTTATTATTTAGATATTTATTTGCTTCCACTCATTCTTCCTAGGTAGAAACCACGATGATAATGGATTCATAATCATATGGGTTCGACTTGTTAGATATGTATAAATATGAGTGGGAGGCAAAAAGGAGAAAGAAGAAGTTCCTTAATATCGGCTCACTTTGTCCAGCATCATCACAAATGCACACTCTATGGCTCCACCATTTTACTTTTATTCTTTCGCAGATATATTTCAACTCTTCTACTTTGCTTTACACTAATATATGATGTAACATTATCTCACTATATATAAGTTAAAGTTAACTATAGTTTTAAAACGAAAGCAAGAAATGGTTTTTTTTTCCAACAAAGCTTCCATTTAGGCAATAATTAGGACGCAAATGGCACACTCATCATTTTGTTTTATTTTAATTTAAACCCACAAACCCCATTTGGGGAAGTCGAAAGAAACAAAAAATAAAAGCAAAGAAAATAGTTAAGTTTTTTTTTGTCTACTTGTGCCTCTATTTCTATTTTTTTCTTTTGATAACATATTTATCGTCCATGGTTTGATAAGTTCAGTACATTCTAGGTGTCCATGTTTAAGGCCAGGTGGAAAGCGATAAGATATCGTTCGGGATAAAAACCTATACAAGAGATGAGCATATGAGACATGGAGTGTGGAGCCGAATGACGGTTAGGAAGAGATCATGAACATTATGATATCTGATCAAGGAGGAGTATGAAAACAATTCAAAATGTGATTTTCTCGTCATAATTATCTATTCTGAGTAAGTGAGTATTTATGCTACGTTAGATTTATTTTAACCGGTGAATTTGAATTGTAAAAGTTTGTAAAAATGAAGTTAATACAAAATTAACCTAACTAAAACTAAGGTAAAGCAAAACTAAAATTCCATTTTAGTAGACACCTTTATTGATATTTTTTATAAAAAAAATCCCTTGACTGAACTGTATTTTATAATATTTCTTTAAATATGACTCTCTCTCTTTTACTTACAAAAGGAGTTATTACTTTCCGTAGAAATGCAAGAAAAATAGGAATGAGGGAATCAATTAATTATACATATATAGCCAAAGTCACATAGTGATTCTTCTTCAATCAAATCTGAGATCACTATCAAGTATCAACAATGACAAGTTTACAAAAAACCCTCTTCACACAAAATCCCACTAGTTTAGATCAATGTAAGCTAGTTGTTTTTTTTTTTTTCTTTCCTTGCCCTTTAATTAATTTCGTTTATCGGTCAAGTTAATTCTGGTGATATGTGATATTGTCAGTGATGATGTGCCATACGGGAAAAGATAGTTCATGGAAAAAACTAGAGAACATAGAAGAAGAAGGTCCAACGACGGTGGCGCATGAAGTGAAGACGGCGTTACCACCGGAGACGCCGACGGAGACGATGGAGTTTCTAGGGAGATCATGGAGCATTTCCGCCGTCGAACTCACAAGAGCGTTCTTCAACAATTCTGCCGCCGATACTAACTCGTTTCTTCTCTCTACTATTGTTAATACCAATAAAGAAGTTAGAGAAGATGAAGAAGATTCTACTTCCATGGCTTCGTCCCGTGACCTTGTAAGTCACCTGTTACTATATTCTAAACCGGGTCAACTGGTCTAGTTAGGTACACTTACGTTTCCTTTTTCTATGAGAAATTGCAGTAGAGGCAATCGAAAATATGATAATTGCAATGTGATTTTTTTTCCACGATAAACAGAAATAGATCGGAAACACATTATAGACGGTTTTATTCGTGTGAGTTTTAGATATTAGGTGATGGGTGACTTTTTTATATAATTTTTTATTTGAATATCTAATTACCAAGTACGTAGACTTTTTTTTGGTCAACATATATATATCAAACATGTTATCACGGATAATACTACCTCGCTATCTACATTTCTTGTTTAATTGTAAAATCAATAAAATTTCACCTTAAACTTTTCTATTATGTTTTGTGATTTGCAAAATAGGACCTTAATATATAACCGTTTACCAAATTAAAATTATAAATCTTCCTATTTACCGTAATTTTACTTTATATTGATAGCACACGACCTCACAAGTTGATTATTTGTTGCTGGTCAAAAGTAACTAAACTTTGCGCATGAATATTTTTATGTGAGTTTTTGTCTATCATTTTTTGGTGGTTGTTGTTGTGTGTGTTAGTAAAGAAGAAAGTCGATTTTACTTAAAAGTATGACTTTACTTACACTTTCGTTACTTGAATATAAATTTAAACTGATGAATCATTTTTCAGCTGCTGCCACATATAGGAATCAGGACGAGCCCTCCAATTTCTCCAAGAACCGGCAGAGAAATGAAGGTAAGATCTATTAAACCGGTTTTGTTGGGTTTATCTTTGTCTCAAATCAATCATGTCTTTATTAAAAGGAGTCGACGTAAAGAAGGAAAAAAAGCTGGTTGGTTTTGGAACTTTTGGTATATAAAAAAAAAAATAACCGAGAGAAAAAGAGACGGCATTATAATTGTCATGATGAATACATGCAATTGTTAATTCAATCCATTTTCTTTTCTTTTTGATATGATAAAGGTGGATATAATGAGTATATATATGCAAGAGCAGACATTTCTGATTCAGTGATTTGGTTAACATCTTTATTTCAAAATAATTTGAATTGTAGTTTTCAAAAAAAAAAAAAAATTTGAATTGAAATGGGATATAAAGTGAGTTGAACAAAAACAACAACAACAAAATTTAGAGAAAAAAAAAAAGAATCAGTAGATTGACGAAAGGATTACAAAATGGATATATTAATGAAACTTATATACAAGTTTTAATATGAGTGATGTAGCATTTGTACAAAAGCATGATAAGAGGAAGAACAATGGGAAGAAGACTGAAGGATCAGAAGGAGAAGAAAAAACAAGAAACCCGAACTCGCAACGCTGAGATTCACGCCGCAGTCTCTGTCGCAGGAGTAGCTGCTGCGGTAGCCGCAAACGCGGCATCTAACGCGATCGCACCCGCAGAACACGCGGTTGAATCAACAACAGTTGCTGCTGCGGTCGCGTCTGCAGCCGCTCTCATCGCTTCGCATTGCATCGAGATGGCGGGAGAAATAGGAGCGGGTTATAACCAGATCGCAACAGCCGTCAGCTCTGCGACCAACGCTAGGACTAATGGAGACGTCATGGCTTTAACGGCAAGTGCTGCGACAGGTAGTAATTATTGTTATATCGCATATTTAATTTACCGCTAAATTTTTCAAATCATCAAAGTTTGGTTTATGAATCGATATCATGGTTTGATTTGGTATGTGCCGTTTTGGCTGATTTTGAGGTTTGTTGTGAGATTTTAGCGTTACGAGGAGCTGCGATTCTAAGGTCAAGAATGGAAAGGAATAATGAGAACAAAGCAATGCTACATGCAACAAAGGAGAACGTAGAAAGGGAAGAGAGAAATGTATTTGGAGCTATGACTTTCGTCTCTAGAGGAGAGGAGCTTCTTAAACGCACCCGCAAAGGTAACTTGTGATCCACGAAATCCATTTTGATCATGTGAAGAAAGCTAACGTGGCTGCTAAGTTTCGAAAAAATATTTGGTGACAGGGGATTTTCATTGGAAGCAAGTATCTTTTAACATCAATTCAAATTGGCAAGTAAGTTTCTTTTTTCTGGAAGGTTTTTCATCAAGATTGATATAAATACATTTTATGTTCTTTCTTCATATATAGACTCTTTCATTTGGACATAGGTGGTACTTAAAATGAAGAGCAAACATGTGGGTGGAACTTTCACAAAGACGAAGAAATGTAAGCTAATATACCAAGAAACTGGTTTCTAGCGAATACCTTTATCCTTTTTCACCTTATTTTAGAAACCAAGAATCATGGGTTGGGTGTTTTCCGATGCAGGTGTTGTCAATGGAGTGTGCCGAGATATACCCGAATGGGCGCATAGAGGAAGAGTAGACAAAATGGTCGAGCGGAGAGCCTACTTTGGGGTAAAAACCGTGGAAAGGGTGATTGAATTCGAATGTGTAAACAAAAGAGAGAAGCAGATGTGGATAGAAGGGATTCAGCAGCTTCTTAGCTCATTGGAAACCGGTTCTATAGTGTTCACTGGAAAACATTAGAGTTTGAAGATTAATTCATGTTTGAAAATTACATCTTGTGATGAAAATTGAATTTTTCTTTTTAGCGCGTATTGAAGAAATTAAATATCTTTATGTCCTGCGTGAATTTTGAAAATCTGTTTTGTTTGTAATCAAACTGTGAAACATTTGTAATCAAGAAGAAAATATGTTTATTTTGTAATCACATTTAAGTTTTAACTGGTGAGTACATTTGAAAAAAAATTATGATAAATTTGTTATTCCTCAAATTGTATACCAATTAAGAGATAACTTTTTATCAAATTTTGGATAACTTTATTCTTTTATTTTCCTTATATATGAAAAATGAAAAAAACAAATATTTTTCTCTATAAATTTGACAAGGAATAAAAGAAAAAATAATTCATTTTCTCATATATTCAATTCCTCAATAAAATTTTATCCAATTTTTCTCTATTTCTTTGATTTATTTAGTGGTTACCCATTGAAACATTAATCATTTATAATTAAACTAACATTAATTATAAGTTATTAAATTAAAAATAAAAAATGTAAAAAAAATACAAATTTTGAATGACAAATAATAAATTTTCAAAAAAAAATTAAGAAAAAATCTTATTTTATCAGTTGATATGGGGTTAACGGTTCTAGTGGTTTGTGTCCGGTTTAACGGTTTAAATTATAATCCGGATTTAATAGTAAAGTGGAGTCCATATTCGGTCGGATTTAGTGAAGAGATCTGGTTCGGTTTTGGAAAACAGTGAATATTAATTAGATGCAAATAGAGAAATTGTTTTAAAAAAAAAGGTTGGGTCCGTCACACCTTTATCGATTCACAGCTGGATTTCTGAATTTCTTTAGAAAAGGGGAAAATATAAAAAAGAAAAAAAGAAACAGAGAAAAAGTTCGTTCCCTCTTTCGTCAAGTCTTTTTGTGTTTCTTCTTACATTCTGTGGGAACAAAAATCTCGAAAACGATTTAGCTTCTTGGCTTTAACTCGTGAGTTCGTTCGTACTAGAGCAATTACGGTAATATATTTCTCCAATCATTCGACTTCACTTTCTCTATGGAATCACAATTTCGGATATGATTTGATCGTTAAAATCAAATTAGAGATGTCTTGTGCTTTCAGTCTTTTAGCCTAACTACAAGTTTATTAGTCGAAAGTAGAACAACGTCATAAAACAGGGATCTTTGAAATAGATTCGTTCTAGCTTAAGATGATATAGGAAAGTATTCGGTGTGTCTCTCTCAGACTTAAGATCCATTACAGTAAAATTTGATTTTGATTCTCTGTTTTTGTTCTCTTCTGCAGAGTTTGTGTGAGTAGTTGCTGAATTTGTCTCAACTGAATCCGGTGGCTATGTTTTAGAACTCAAATCTTCCCCTAACGAGTCAAAAGCTTCGGTTTTCTTTCTTTAAATCCAGACCCAATGAGATCGTTGCGATTGGCTGCTGTAGTTTTCATTCTTATCTCAGCCTTCCAATTCGTCAACATACGTTATTTTGGTGGTGCTATTTTCTCTTTATCTTCTCAAGATAAGTTTCATGTCTCTATTGATGGAAGCTCAGAACCAATCACACCATTGTACACTTCTGGAAGATTGAATATTAGTAGTTCCAGATCCCCTGAGGAAAGGACCGGTTTTGAAGAAGACCAACATGTAATTGGGTCTGATAAGAATGACAGTGTTCACATTCATGATACTTTCCTAGAGGATGCGAAAGATGAGGAAACACTTGATCTGCTGCTAGGAACAAGGACCAGCTTGAATACGAGTTACCAGAATGTAGTTGAAGATGCTGACATCGTTAATGAAACTAGTAGGAATGTCGAGATTCTCGAGAGTAAATCTGATACTTCTGTTGATAATCTTTCCCCAGAGGTGAAAAGACTAATGAATGTTTCGAATTCTGGGGTGGTTTCTGTCGCTGAGATGATGAATTTATTGCATCAAAGCCGCACTACTCATGTCTCACTGGTATGTTTTTCTTAGTCTCTGATTAGGCAAACAATGTTCTTGTTTCTACTACTACACCTTTGTATCTTATTATTAATGTGTTTTTGTATATTTTTTTTTCTGCAGAAATTAAAACGGTATTCTGCAGTTGACCGAGAGCTGGTGCATGCCAGAACTCAAATTGAGAACCCACCGATGGTGGAGAATGACCCTTTACTGCATGGTCCTTTGTATTGGAATCTATCAGTGTTCAAAAGGTAATTCAGTATATAGTTGTATGCATTTAAATGCCATGTATGTTACTAGTGTTGCCTCTATCTAGGCATAGATTTGGTTTCTACGTCTAAGAAAGGTAAGCCACGAGAAAAAAAGAATTTCTTATCTAAAACTTACTTCATCAGATAAGCTACAGTATTCATTAGTGTTTCAGTTGTCTTTTCTTTTTAGTGTATTCATTGGATTTTTGATCTCCTGTTTAGTATTTTCAGTTGATAAAATCTTTGTGTACCTCCGTGATCAATGTATAGTGGCCAGATGGCTATGAGTTGAGTCTAGCTGGGTTTTCATCTATATCTTCACGTGCAGGAGCTATGAGCTAATGGAGAAAAAGCTCAAAGTATATGTCTACAGGGAAGGCAAAAGACCCGTATTGCATAAGCCAGTGCTTAAAGGAATATATGCATCTGAGGGATGGTTTATGAAACAGCTCAAGGCCAGCAGAACATTTGTCACCAGGGACCCGCGTAAAGCTCACCTATTTTACCTTCCTTTCAGCTCCAAAATGTTGGAAGAAACTCTGTATGTCCCTGGTTCTCACAGCGACAAGAATCTCGTTGAGTTCTTAAAGAATTACTTGGACTTGATTTCCTCGAAATATCATTTCTGGAATAGAACTGGAGGATCAGATCATTTTCTGGTCGCTTGTCATGACTGGGTAATTCTTTCCAATTCTACTAAATCTACTATGCCACTTATATATTTCTCATCGCTGTGAAACCCATTTGATCTGCTTTCTCTTTGTTTGTAACCAATGCTTTCAGGCTCCTTCCGAGACAAGGCAGTACATGGCTAACTGCATCAGAGCATTATGCAACTCTGATGTTTCAGAAGGTTTTGTGTTTGGTAAAGATGTAGCTCTTCCTGAGACGACTATTCTTGTTCCAAGGAGACCGCTTAGGGCTCTCGGAGGTAAACCCTCTTCGCAGAGGCATATACTTGCTTTCTTTGCAGGCGGGATGCACGGTTACCTTAGACCTCTCTTATTACAAAACTGGGGAGGTAACAGAGATCCAGACATGAAGATATTCAGTGAGATACCCAAATCTAAAGGGAAAAAGAGTTACATGGAGTACATGAAGAGTAGCAAGTATTGCATTTGCCCAAAAGGGCATGAAGTCAATAGCCCTCGGGTCGTGGAGGCATTGTTCTATGAGTGTGTCCCGGTTATCATATCCGACAATTTTGTGCCTCCTTTCATCGAAGTCCTGAACTGGGAGTCTTTTGCAGTGTTTGTGTTAGAGAAAGATATTCCTGATTTGAAGAAAATATTAGTGTCGATAACTGAAGAAAGATATAGAGAGATGCAAACGAGAGTCAAGATGGTGCAGAAGCATTTCCTGTGGCATTCTAAACCCGAGAGATTTGACATATTTCATATGATACTTCATTCTATTTGGTACAACAGAGTTTTTCAAACTTGAAACCACATTATGTTTGGGATATGTAGAAAATGTGATTAGCAAAGATTCATTCGTCTACAGCAAAGGGTGGGTTCCAAAACTCGTCGTTATGAAAATGCCGTTAGTTTCACTACAAGTCTACAAATCACTTTACCAATCTGTACACAAACGGTTTGCCTACATACGCCATTAAGACGCATCTTTCACTAAGATCAAGTGTTGAAATTTAGCGTAGCGAATTATTTGCTGTTAGAACAAGAAACCTAACAGGCTTTACATTTCTAACACATTCTTGAGAGCCTTAATTGTCTTGAGAATATCTTCTGTACAATATATATACTTTTAATTAAGACTAGACTTACATCATTTGAGTGTTTTTTTGTTTTGAACTTTACATCAACAAACACGTTTTGGAAAACGTCTGATTCAATTCTGTTGTGCTCCATCTTCTATAAATCATCCTTTTCAATAGGTTGTATCTTGAATTTTATGCGCTATCATCATCGTAGATGCCAAATAAACATATAATCATAACCTTCATGTTGCCGGTTGAAAGGGATCGATCTTTAGGTCCCAAAACAACGAAATAAGCATGAAGAATCTTTGATTTCGATTCATCTTTAATAAAGAACATTACATAATTGACTTGTGGATAGTCGACGACAAAGATTGCTTTGGACACAACATGATGGCATACTTTTCAATCGCTTAAAAAGATATGTATGGGCTATGCAGCTACATTTTAATTGGTCGTGTGTTTAATGGAATATCTTTTTGTGTATATCGTGTCCTACGTTAAAGTCAGAATGCTATTTTGGTGACATACAACATGAGACGTATATCAATTATAGTTCTCTTTTTCAATGGCCAGAATCGGACCAAATAGGTATTGCTTGTAACCATCATCGACACATATTATTCAAAAGAGGACCACATAACATACGCTATATATATGTATATATATAGACCTTTTTTTCTGAGTCCTGTAGAAATTTATTAATACATCCAAAGTTATTGATCACCAAAGAAACGTACGTACAATGTAGATTATGAAAGCATAAATAAATAAACATTTTTAGTCGTATGGTCTAAGTATACAAGATCCAGGCGGCACTTGAAAATGCTCCTCAAATTGTTAAAATAATTTTGGGCCTAAAAATCGAAGGCTTTTCCAATTTTATTAGATAAGGACCATGGATATATTATCGGTTTGGAGTTAGCCAATGAGATAATCGAGTAATCTAGTTTTGATTGGATTACAATCTTCAAAATAATCTCGTTTCCGCTCTGAGTTATAAGAAAACAGTAATAGGAAGCTCGTCTCAATGGCTTTCTAAGAGCTTTCGAGTTTCTACGTGTATATGTAGGGGTTGGTGATGAATTCATGTTATTGAATTGTGAGCCCAAAAAGTAGTGGACAGCTAGAATCTAGGGATATTAGGATTTTCTCACTCCGAATGTGTCTTACATTCATCTTAATTCGATACGTGCACCCCAAAAGTATGAGAATAGTTGGGAGTGAGGTTCAATGCAAGATGTGAATTTGATCTTGGTAACAAATGATATCAGAGCTCGGTGAACTCAAAATCATTTTCAAACTCTTTGTAATTATAGCTATACATCGTCGCGATGGAAAAATCTATAGATATCGAGAGTGGATGCGGAGGTTTACAGATGAGAACGGTTAAGGTGTTAGATTATGAAAAGAGCTTAGTGACGACTACAACATTTCTAATGAATAAGATGAGAATATAAAGTAAACAAATATCACTACTTATATTTATACTATTGACAAACAAAAAGAACAAAAAATGACACACAGTACAATATAAAAGACACAAAATGCAAAAGTATTTTAAAATCTCTATGCTTCCAAAGTATTATTTATAACTCTATATACAAATTTAGAATTGGTGTTTTCAACTAAGCTGCGATTCTGAATCACATCAGATAACTTCTTCGCATTTTAAAATCAGAAATCAAATGCTCTCATAACATGTCCAACTTTGATTATTCCAGATCGCATTTTTAACACTCTTTCATATGATTTTGATATTGACTCGGAAGTGAGAATTATCCATTTCTAAACGAATTTCTATAAAAACTTTTACGTAAGCAATTAAAAAAAAGGATGAAAGAAAACATAGAGTGGAAGGAATACGATACATATAGATTGATTTGATCTGCGTTGGGGATATCTTGTTATTAAATTTGAGTTTTGTCGTGTTTAGTCGAGGTGATGAAGGATGTCCAGCACAGTGTTTAGACGGTGCTCCACTTGGGTTTTGACATTCATCTCTGGGAATACTTTTTTCGGTGGCGACGTATTCTGTTATTTTTATTCTTTATATATCTACTATTATTTTAATATGTTATTTTATTGTAAAAAGGTGATTTATCTTATAAATCTATATGTTATATTTATTTGTACATCTTTTCAATGATGTAAACTCTAAATGATACGTCATATAATTATTTATCAATGTATACATATATATTATAAAAATGAATTTACATTATACATTATGAATAAGTCAATCAATTGAATTCAATAAGAATAAAAAATTAGCAAAAAAACTAGTTAACTTAAAATATCTGCTTAAGATTTTTTTTTCTTACTCATATGAACATATAAATTAAAATTTCTTAATTTTAATATTTATAATGCTTCAAAATTCTGATTTCTTAATTTATTTATTTAGCAAAAAAAAAAAAACAAATAGGATACCATACCATGGAAGGTGAAACCCTCTGCACCCTTTAAAACGAATCAGAGTCTGCTTATGATATCCCTTTGCTAGATTCTAATTGAGTGAGTCGGTTTGTTAGCATATTATATTATTCTACTCGCTCAAACAAAACTTCTAAACATGTTTATATTAGTTTGTCACTTATGAAACATTATGCTATACCAAACACCACAAAAATTATCAACCTATAAACATAAAATTTTTAATTTTTTATATAAACATAGATTTAAATATGTTTAGAGAATCTTTGTCCAACCAAATCCAAAAGAAGATGTAGACAGTTTAATTTTAAAAGGGAAATTTTAGTTTGCCATTTTGCTATTTTCGTGTCGAAATTAACCCTAGCTAGTTTTTACTGGTATATTGTACTTTTTTCTTGTGTCGACTAGTCATATTGTACTTTACTATGAATGATACTTTATTATAATACCTTATTATAAAATGGTGGCAGGGTGCAATAATGAAATCACGTGAGACCGTGCTTGGTCGTGGTTGGGACACGTGTTACGCGGAGCGTAAATCGTAGTCAAAAAGGGGTCCAAAGTTGTCGAGAGCACGAACAGTGGCAACACAACAGCTGGATTATCTTTTCCGTACGACTCCTTTTTTCTTCTTCTTCAACAATTTGTCGACTCCTTCACTCTCTCTTTTATACTATAGTCCTTTTTTTTTATTATTCACCAAAAGATTGTAGCATTAATTAATTTCATTCAATATTTTGGGCTGTTGAAACCTGATTCCAGCTCATAGAATTTCAGTGGGTGGAAGGAAAACAAAAACAAAAAAAAGCTGACATTGAGAAATAAAATATTAAGAAAATTTTATTTGGATTGTGGACGACGATGACAAAATAGTACACAGCGGATAAAGACATATCAAAGCCCAAGAAAAATGGATGTTATTCCGTCCTGACGACTAGTGTCAAATTCTACCAAAAATACGGAGTTTTCATCAAAACTATATGAATACCATTCTTTCGTCCAGTTTCTTTTCCCTACAAAAAAGAAAAAAAATGAACCGAAGTTCTTACAGCATGTATAATTGTAAATTACTGGATAATTGTATAAAGCCTTCGCAGTATTTATTAAAAATCGCAACAAAAGACCTTAAACTCTAATATATAATCAATCTCAACATTATTCTCTTAACCTAAAGAGTACGTACCATTTGGTCGATGTTTCTATGCAGATTCCCTATAACATTCCATACTAAATTCGATTCAAGAAATACATATGTTTATATCTGTAGTCGATTTGAGGGCGAGTTAATTCTAACAAAAAAAAAACTATTATGATAGAATATTCTTACTGCGTTCGTTCATGTTATACATAGTAAAACTAGGAGTCTTTATCGTCTAATAATAGAACATTCCTAGTCTAAGATCAAACATCAGCAGTCATGATTTGATAATATAAATAATATTTTACAATGTCGAGGTGTGTACAATAAGTACTAAAAATATTATAATTTTTAATAAACCACTTTTTATTTGGAATGTTTACAACATTTAGGGTATTTCATTATTGTTATAGATTTTCGTCATATAGTTTTGACTGTATATTTCTAGTTGTACGTCAAATCCTTTTAGCTAAATATATAAAATTTGAAGAAAAAATATTGATATTACATATATTATTTTAAATTTATAAATATATTCATAAAGCTCAGAGATTCAAATTTCAAATTTTCTTTTACTTATATGTATTTATTCGAAGCAGTAGTTTTTTGAAGAAAAAAGAAAAGCTCACTTGCTTAAAACTAGTTGAAAAGAAGGTAACCGTTGTTATGTTGTATGAGAAAAAAACTCGAAGCTTATTATTGATAGAATATGTATTGGCTGAGAGCTTTAGCATCTATGCACATATAACATTCATGCATGATTTATAAGCTATATATCGTGCATATTGATTGTGTATCGTACATATAAACTATGTTCAGAATTTTATCGATTTGATAAGCAATAGTGCCTTTTCATGTATATATACGAGTATGGACTTTTTATTCATTCTTCTGAGTTCTTACATTCTGAACAAAATTATCATATAAATAAACATTCGTACAAATATGGCTAGACGAAATTCATAGCTTTCCAGCAATAGAAGCAAAAAACTTCAAAAGTCCGCGTTATGACTATTTGATATTGTCGACACTATTGATGATGTAATAATGGAACAACTTTTTAAATACGAAGGCTCTTTTAGAACCCCACCACCAAAAGAAAACGACAACTTCATAATATAATCTTTTGAATAGATCCATATTGCAATGATGGTATATATTGCATGATAAAAATTGACATTTGGTGGTATTAGATTATCAGAATTTAAATATTAAACATTCGTCTCTAGCCGACAAACAGTATATATGTAATTCAGTGCTTCTGATCATTCCTAGTCATAGCCAGAATTTGATTCACATTAACTAATTAAAAGAAGAAGACGTTCTCATTAAACAGGTCGATCAGTTTAAGTTTGATGTGTTAATGAAGTTTAAGAAAGCTTTCTCCCTTTTCTTTGTTTTGGGGGAGAGTTAGCGGTTCAAGAAACGTCATTTAATGCATGTGAGTACTTCATGATTATTAGCTAGAAAGTTATTACGTCCTAGGGTTACCGACTTAACCAATTCATTTATTATAGTAGTTATACTTTATACTAGCAAAATACTTTTTGGAGTAATGATACAAATTCTTTATACTTATGAGTTCAATAGACTGGTGAGCACCGTACAAAATAAAATATTGCAGATTTATTAATTTGAATCAAGTCCAATTCGTAGACAAAGTTCATAATAATAGGTTTAAGGTAATATTGTAGAAATTGCGTGTTTCATACAAAATACTATCGCAAAAATGTCTGGTATAAAACAAGGTCGATCGTCAAAGAAATGGGAAGTGTACTGTAAGAAATTTATCTAAAAAATAAAAGATTTATATAGTTTCATAAGAACTAGATTTAGGGTGTAGAAAGTTGGTTTTTATACTGATCAAAAATTCAAAATATTATGCAACATCCTTTTGTAACTAAAGAAAAGAGGAATCAAAAGAGGGAATTAAGTATATAGAAATTGAAAAGCAACAAGAAAAAAAAAATTCATGTAGATTATAGCTTAAGAACTTCCTTTCAGTAGTTAGCAACTATCTTAAATTCCACATTTCACAGATTTTTATTGTTTAATTTTGATTACTGTATTGTTTTGTTTACGTGAACTTATAATTGTTTGTTTTTTCTCAAACACGTTCTAGATTGCTGGAACATAACCAATTCATTTATTACCTTGTGGAATGATAACACAAATATTTTAAGACTAATTCTTTCTACTTATGCGTTGAATAAATCTAATAGACTGGTGACTATGTACTTAGTCTACCGTAGATTCGAATCCTTGCACGTTGCAAGTCCTACAAAATAAAATACTGAAGATGGTCAGAGAGTCTTATTGTATAATTTGTTTTGGTGAATAATAAACCAAATCTAATTTGGAAGAAAAAATCTATCGTAACCCCTAAGTCGTCACATCAGCAAAAAAGAGAAAAAAAAAATGAGAAAGCAAAAAGATTAGAAAACATCATCTCGTGTTTCGCGTTATTAATTGAAAAGATTAAAAAGAAAAACAAACTTTTTAACAAAAAAGAAGGAAAGTATAGTTACATTACATTACATCCACACCAACCTATCTCGTAGGTAAGCTAGAACTGAATGGGTCCCTGTCTTTCCACCACACACATATAAATATAAACGAGAGTACGTAAATATGTATATAAACAAGTTAATACTAAAAATTGAGAGAAATCATTGAGAGACATCCAAAAAACACGAGACTTGGAAATTTCACGAAATAGTGATACAGACAACAACTATCTTTTCTTACTCTCTTATATTACACCCCAAACAAGTTGTCACTCCTTTAGCGTTAGATATCCTTAAAATTTATTATATAACAAACCCCCAAAAAAAGAGGGAAAAAGAAAAGTCCGTGTCTCCGTGACATTTCGTCGAACACTTGGACGGCATTAACTTGTCAATGGTGGTGGACTCGTCACTTGGTTCCTCCGGCAAGGAGAAGAAGGGAGGAGACAAGCAGCCGGTGTATCGCGGAGTGCGCATGCGGAGCTGGGGGAAATGGGTGTCTGAGATTCGTGAGCCACGTAAGAAATCGAGGATCTGGCTGGGGACATTTCCGACGGCGGAGATGGCGATGCGTGCTCACGACGTGGCGGCTATGAGCATCAAAGGATCTTCCGCCATTCTCAACTTCCCCGAGCTCTCGGATTCTCTGCCACGACCCGTCTCGCTCAGCCCTCGTGACGTCAGAGCCGCGGCGACCAAAGCGGCGCTCATGGACTTCGGTGCCACGCCGAGCTCTGAGAGCGAGAGCAACGAGACGGCCGCGTCGGACAAAAGGTCGGAGAGCGAGAGTCACGAGACGGCGGCGTCGAGTAGTAGCGAAACGGCGTCCTTCTCCTCGTCGTCCTCCTCAGTGACGAGCATCGACGAGGAGAGTAGAGTCTCGGACGACTTGGAGAAGATAGTCGAGTTGCCGAGTCTTGGAGCGAGTCTAGACGAGTCGAACGAGTTCGTGTTTTTTGAGTCGTTGGAGGATTTGGTGTTCATGCCGTCATGGTTACGCCGCGGTGGTACGGAAGACGACTTTACGTATAACAATGATTCTCCGTTGAACTCAGCTTTCGATGACACCTTTTCTTGGAAACATTTTCCCTGAAAATATAATTATTAATATTTTTATTTTTTTTTTGGGTTGGATTAGTCTCGATGGGATTCTCTCTGTGTCTTTTTTTTTCGCATTGCGTGATGAGATATCTCGAAAAGACGGTGGTGCTGCTGCTGCTGTGCCATTGATAACTTTCTTCTTTTTGGTTGTTATTCCCCTTTGTTTAGTCGGTGAAATGAAAGATGATGGAAATGTTGAATGTAAGTGTTTGTATATTATTGGGTTTAATTAGCCGATATAATGACAGTAGTGTTCTCGGGTTTTTCATAATCTTGCAAGATCAATAAAAATTCTAATATTTGAAAAAAATAGTAATATGGTCCCCCTCCTCCCCCAGCGTTGAAACGCCATGTCTTCTGATTTTGACATTACCCATTACGCAACAATTTGAACTTTGTTGACATTTAATTAGCTGGAAGAAATAAGAGTAAACCACAAGGAATGTGATTATTGGAACAAATTGGACTGATGTATAAGTAATGCATTCTTTAACGCTTCTCTATAAATTTAAAATACATTAAGCGTAATTCGATAGTCAATACACACTACTACATATCTAACGTGTACCACAAGATGCTTTGAAGAAATATGTGTACCATAAAATGAAATCTTATTTTCTTGCGTTTGAAGTATTAAATGTATTGTAATTAAATAGAAGTTATGTCATTAGTTAATTAACTAAGCTATAATTATAATTAGGGTTCTGGCCGTGATTTTTTCTCCGAGAAGTTTTCTAATATTAAGAAAGAATGATTGTACTCAGTCTAGTATTTGAGAAGATTTTGAATAATTCTATTTTAACGAGTATTGCATAATTTTAGATAAATTAAGAAAATTACAATGATTTTTATTAAAATATTTTAGAATCAAATATCTATGGAATCTGGTTATATATATATTTTTTTAAAAAGAAACTCCATGTAAAACAATTTAAAATTTCAACACTTAAAAAAAATCAATTACTAAAATATTTTCAATAATAAGAAAATTTATAATATATTTCAAAATCAATTTTTGATAACATTAGTTAAAATCAAAACATTAGTAATATTAGATTTTATTAAACAATTATGTTTAAATTACATAAAATTGTTATTTTAATACAAACAATTTCAAATCTTCCATTGAATTACATTGTTTGACAATGTAAGGTCAATCCTATGATATCAATGAAATACACGTTTGATAAATGTCTTATAAATAATAATGATATTGTATGATTGTGAAAAACTGACTAAGACCATTTTCAATATACCATTCCATTTTTTACACAATAATAGAATAACTCTAAAATATAGTAAGGTCTATCTCTAATGTACTAATGTAAAATAGAATAACTCAAAAATAAAATTAGAATTATTCTAAATATAGAATAAATTCAATTTTTGTTCTATTTTATAATGATATATAAAGTGGAGTTGGAGAACATCTTACTCTAAAATAGAATTTTTATTTTAAAATAATTTTTTTTACTCTAAAATAGAGTTTTTTATCTTAAAATAAAAGTTTTTATTCTAAAATATAATAGGGTTGGAAATACTCTAAACAAATATAATTAATACATAGTTACGAATTATAAAGTTCCACTATACTAATATATAATACTATAATTTCCCTAAAATTATATATATAATTTTAAAACAGAACAATTTTGTTGAAAAAGGTAGAATAGAGTAACATTAACTAGCTAGGGCCAATTACTTTATTAAGTTTTATATCACACCAAAGTACATAGATGCTTCGCGTATATGTTTACCCAAAATTGAAGAAGTTCATGATAATAAATTTTTTTTTTTCTGGTAAAAGTTCAAGAATCATGAAAAACTTTAAATAGTAAAAATATCATACGAGTTAGAATAAAGCTAACTAATGGTCGCAAGAACATTGATCTGTACGAGTTATAATTTACTGTATATTGATGACAGGGATTCTTTAATAAGTTCGTTTCGAATGGTTTAGACTTTAGAGTTTATAAAGGAAACATGCATACATATAGAGTTTTTGATGGTTCCATGAATTTGTGAAGGGAAACTCCCACGTGTATGTTTGATTTGTGGAAGGCAAATAAAATCTGCAGATTGTCCCCATGACAAAATAATTAAGATTATTCAATATGGAAAACAAAAAGAAGATAAGGACAGAAATAAATTCAAATTTTGATTGGTCCAATTATCACTCTTATTGTCGTGTTCCCAGTTACATCTCAATTTTATTTTCTGCCCTTTTAATAAAGCAAGGTCGCATCATTGGCCGATGATAGTACTGAACAAGATAGGAGCTTAAATTAATACCCACCGTCTTAGCAGATATAGTAGCATTTTAAGTGTGCGTTAGATTTTACTGGATCATTGTATGATTCAGTTGGATCCAACTACGTTTGTTTGTTTAAAAGAGATTGTTGATTGATATTGCAAAGTAAATTTTCTTAATATTAGTCGGACCCCTTGAAGCGGATGCTAAGAAATCAAAAGAAAAATGACCTTTTTTGCATTGGTGTAATTTAAATGGGAGCCTCTATATATTTTTCTTCCAATTGAGTGGTTGGATCGCTAGTTTTTTCTTCATCGAAAGCCATATATGTTTCATTGTATCTTCATTGTGGTGTATCCTCTAAACTATTGTTTTTATGCTCTCATTCTTTTAACATCAGCATGTTCAATTCAGATATAGTATAATCTATCTTGTATATGAGCATGGCCTTCTCAACATGACCGAAAGTCGAACGATGAATCAAAACAGTTAAATAGTTTGAGTTTTGTTTATATGATTGGAGTTCCTTATACTTTTGTGAAAATGAAATACGACGAGAAGTACATGTTTACTCAGAATTTAGTATTAGCGAAGCTTTAAAAATCTTCTTTACAAAAAAGGAAAGACTAAAGCAAGTTTTACATATTTAACTTAGTCGAGTTAATATGACACTAGACAAGTTTGGATTTGTAATGGACCATTCTCTAGTGGACACATAACCTTAAGGTCAACAGAAAAAGACTTAAATGCACCGTACAAAAACATAAATGCATGTAAAGTCATGGCCATTGAGCATCGGCATGGCAAATGAGGGAGTATATGTGAAAGTTTAAAAGAAGTAGAAGGTCACTTATAATTGTCTACATCACAATTCACAAGTCGTGAAATCAAGTACGGGTATACACAGTATATATTAGTTTAGAATCCATAAATTAACAATTGGGTTCTTCTCTAATTTGGCTATAATCGTCGCATAAGATCTCCTCGCATGAATGATTGCATTTAGCTTTTGATTTCTGCCAACACTTTTTTAGTAAAATCCCATTTACTTTATGTTTCTATTCATTGACAGCGAAATCCTAACAAGAATTTTTTTCCATATTTCAACTGTTGTGTCGGTGTTCTTTTTATTTTTCTAGTGGGTATCGTATATTAGTTTAATATTTCTGCTTGTAGCGTTTGGTGAATCTCTTGTTTACGAAACGCCCTCGGACTCGTAAATGTAATTATCAGAAGGGTTTATAAATTATAATTATCCTTTTTGTGTGTGCCATATATAATCCAGTGCCTCTAAAAACCCTGAATAAACCCAGATATTTTCCAAACCAAACTACATAATTAAACTATAATAACTATTCTTTATGTTCCACAATAGAAGATGTTTAAGATTTTTTTTTCATTTTTATTTAATTATAAGATGTTTTAATTTTTTTTATGTATTAGATTTTTGTAACCATTTGTATTCTGTAATATTTTTTATAATTAATTAAAAATTTCCTATTTAATATCAAATACTGTATTATCAATGTAAAAAAAACAAAAAGTTAAATTAATATGGTTTTTGTTAAACGAAAATTAATTTTATTAATGGTTAACTCGAAGATGGTTCTTATGGAAAAAAGAAACAATAAAAAAAAGAACATAAAAAGTTACAAATAAAAAAAGATCAAGAAAGTGATTTCTTACTAGAAAATCTGTAACTTTGTTGTTTTTTCTTGATGTCCAGTTGAAATGGATAGATTCAAACTTACTTTGCAATAGAGTAATATTTGTAAGTTTTTAGTTAAAACTTATAAATAAAAAAAAAGAGAATATTTGTTTGGAGACTAAGAGACGTAGCAACTGATATGTTACATGAACATACTCTTTGTACCCGCCGCTTTGATCGATGTTTGCAATTCAGCAGCTTTAGCACCTTTTATATTAGATACACACCTCTCTTCAGGTTGTTTTAATTAGTGCTATCTTAATATCATTGTTACTTTTTTTATGTACCATAGAACGGAGAAATTTTACAAGTTTTTTTACATTATATTTTGTATTTGACTCCTAATTAAAATGAACAACATTCTTCCAATTTAATGGCTTTCACCTCCCGCACCCATTACTTGATTGAAGGTTACCGCAATTTGACATTAACATATTTGTTGTTATACTAAAATATAGTATTAAGAACGGAGAGCAACACAATATTATCAATGTTAAAGTTATGTTTTAGTAAGAAGTTTAAGTTTAAGCCGGTCGAATCCAAATATTTCATTTAGTTTGTAGAAAGTAGAAATTACATAGAAGATAACTTTTTCAATTTTTTTTTGTGCAATAAAATAATATAATACTTCACATAGGCAGACTTTAATCACGTAAGAAAAGATAAACGGTTTTTTTTTTTATATATCTTTTTAAAATATGTGTGTGATCTGAATCTAATAAAAGCATGTTCATATGTATTATATTTTTTCAAAGAATCGATATCAACAATACTTTAATTGTTTCTCCATCCTTTTCGCTTAAATTTCGGTTGAAGTAATTCAATGTAGACAAAAAAAACTAATGCTTTAACAAAATAATTTGGAATATTCAAGTTAATAAGAATTATTGCTTGTAAAGGACCATAGTAGTTTTGGATCATCGGTAAATCGAAATTTTCTTTTTGTTCATTTATTATAATTGATAGACCCCTCAATTTTTGTATAATGCCGAGGAGAAACAATTGTTTCTTATATAGGCCAAAAAATTGCAGGAACTGTTATGAAAATATTTCATCTCAATTTTAAGATAGTTTTGTGACAGTAGTTTGTGACGGAATATGATAAAAATCTATGAATTAATAAGATGAGCTTGCATATAAGAAACGAATATGGGCCAAGCTTACAGTATAACAAAATTGGCAGCTGCGTCAGGGCCCCAATTTTTACTTTTCTATCTGATTCAATTGATATGGGCCTATGGCTACTACAGTATATGACTTTTTTAATTATCCGAGCTTCTTTTTATCTATTTTATCTCTCGCTTTATTATGAGTTTTCAGATTGCTTTCCGTTTACTTTTGTTTCTTTCTGTATGCATGCAAGCAAATTCTTTGATCACATCATATATATATATTAACAGCTCAAAGTATGGATGTATATATATGAAAAAAAAAAAAATTAAAAAATCAAATAATAAAACTAAAGATTCTGATTATGGGTTTTTTGGTAATTTATATATTTATGTTCTCAAACATGTTTTTTTACCTTTTTTTATGGGTTATATAATTTTGTTTTATTTTTATTAGTTTTTCTTGGTTTTTTTTTTTACGATTAGAAAATATTTTACAATTCCTACATCGATCCTAATCTAGCTAATATATAAGTTTGTAACTTTACATTTACATTTAGTTTAGTTAAGTTAACATAAAGGTTTAAAATATGAACAAAATCATATAAATAATTATTTATGAAATATCAGTAATAATTTTATTTCTAACATATATTGCATAAGTAATTGAATATAATGTTATCCACCATATATCTTAAATAATAAGACTATAATATCATGTATTGCATAAATCTCCTAAAAAGTTAGACATAATTGGAGAGGTAAAATCCATTAGATTTGTTTTAATAATATTAGAATTCCATTTATAAAAAAACTACTTGTTCCACATCCACACCACCAAAACAGGTTTTGACTAAAAGCACATTCTTGAAATACCTCTAAATAATATCATATATCACATAAATTTCCTAAAAAGCTAGACATAATTGGAGAGGTAAAATCCATTAGATTTTTTTTTAATAATATTAAAATTCCATTTATAAAAATCTACTTGTTCCACACCACCAAAACAGGTTTTGACTAAAAGCACATTCTCGAAATACCTCTAATTTTAAAGTTATATGTATTTTAAGAGTTAATTATTCAATAAATATGTATTTTAAGAGTTAATTATTCATGCAAAAAAGTTACTAATTCTACTGGTAATGTCACAATATTTTCTTTTAAGGTTGCAGGTTTAACATATACTAGATACGTTTTTATATTATTTTAATCAATTAAAAGATAATGGGCCAAAAATATTTCTTTCAGCTTCGAGCCCTTTCAAGGTCAGGCCTGGCTCTGCACATCACATAAGTAATAGATATAAGTTGAGATGAAAATTCTATTATAAGTTTTTTTTTTGTCGTCAGTCTATTATAAATTGGAAATGTAAATTGTCACAATTTCTTACAATGGATATGTGAGTCATGTGACACTAATTCCTTTGCATATCAGGACCATCGCAAATTTGCACCAACTTTTACTATCGCAAAACTGTTTGGATTTTATGGCGGCTTTGTTTTTGATAATTCAAAAAAGAGAGCTGAGCTATAAAACAACATGGAAAATTAATCAATTCAGATAATATCCACAAATTATAGGCCGAAGGCGTACTGCGTAAACCAGTTGAAACCCCACTCGAATGATAAGTGAAAAAGTTCCAGTAAAGATGCAACTTCCTACGACACTCACACGACACCAAATTTAGAGAATGTAGAACTAACCTGTTTTTCATTTATGATTATGATCATAGTATAAATATAACGAATAAAGACAAGCCCTAGCTTATAAAGTTAGTGCTGTGTTTTTCACTTTTTAACGGCTTTAGTTGCACATACCGACAAATTTGTTAAAATTAATAAAAACTAATAAAGGCATCTTCGTTATATGTAGAACAATAGTAATATTATGTGTAGATGAGTCTGTGAAGGGAGTTTTAGTCCTTCACATTTCCTTAGAATGAATTTACTAGCTAATATTCTATGAATTTAATCAAAAAATGGTAATCACCAATAAAATAAAAGTTGCTACCAAAAGTATTATTTGACGGGAGTTTTAGTCCTCCACCTCTCCATAGAACGAATTTACTAATGTTCTATGAATTTAATCAAAACGTGGTAATCACGAATAAAATAAAAGGTGCTAAACATTTTTGGTCAAAAACACTATTTAGTTTTCAATGGTTGAACATTTTCTTTTAACCAGAGGATTATATAAGTCGAGAACAATATTTGCGTATGTCAGATTTGTTAATTTCTTTTCTATTGATCATAAGATTTGTTAATTTCACACTGACCAAATACTATATGCACCTGACAAAATTGCACATTTTTGTTTATGAACTATACAAATCTGTATATATATTAAATAATTATCCGTTGACCCCACAATATTCACACTAATAGAATAACTTGAAATAAAAGGCAATAAGTATGTATTTAAAATAAAATATGGAGCTTTCTTTGTGGGGAAACCCTGATTTTGTCCGCCACACAACTGACCAAAATCAATTAAATAACGTTATTTGATTAATTACATTGTAGGAATCAATTGGGGCATGAAGGGACATTACGCAATAAAATAAGAGCGTTGCATACAAACAACGAGTTCGAAATGCAACTCATCTCATGCACCATGACGCTTTAGTGATGGCATTTTTAGGGTTTAGTGCCTCATCGACAAATTAATTTTGTATTTCGAATGCTTTTTTAGTTTCCAATTATTAAAGGAAGCATTGGACCCTAAAAGATAGTTGAAATTTTAAAATCCCGAAATTCCACTAAAATATAAAAGATGTATTTCACTTTGCTTTGTTATCTTCTTAGAGACTCATGAGTTCTTTCACATTGCATCAGCAATATAAAACATTTAAACGTGACATGAATATCTAGCTTAGGGCATTTCAAGATTCATGGAATTTATGAATATATAATAGAAAAGAACAATTAAGAATTATAAAAACAATTTTTAAAGGAAACCGATAAATAAAAAATATTTTAAGAAGCAGCTAATATTATATGTTCTAATTTCAGATCTGAAAAAATTACAGGTTTTGATCCAAAAAACTTCTGATAATTCAAAAAAGCAGAAAATAAAATTGGGATTAATGGGGAGTATCTCAACTAATCTCTTATAAAATCTTGATAATTAATTTGGATAAAATTAACTTAGAAACATATATTTTGGATAATTTTAAAATTTTGTGAGAAAGTTAAAATGTTTTCTAAATATATAATTTTTAACGTTTTAATTTTAAAATGAATAATTTAGAGATCCTATTTCTTACCTATACTTTTCTTTTTCATTTTTATACTCGTTTGAATTACATGAGTGATTACAAATAGGAAATTATTGAAATGCACTTAGAAATGGGAAAAAGAAAATTGTGATGGTAGAGGGAGAAAAATGGAAAACCTTTCCCAAATGCCCAAGGCTATGGATATCTATGTGCTGGAAATCTAGTTCGGTTAACGTGGTATGAGAGTAGTCCACAAAGGGTGACTCACAATGTTGATAATAGAGGCACGAGCCTAGATAGATCTAACTGCATCTTTGTCTGTGCCAGATTAATCAGTCAAAGTTTAATTTTAAGTTTGTTGTTCGTATTGGCACGCGTATCATATCTTTTACTTTCATTTGCGAACTGCAAACTAAACATCTATTCAAATTATATATATATATATATATATAATAATATTTTTTTTTGAAAATAAATTATATATATATTACCATAATCTTTTCCTTTTTTTGGGTCAAATATGCTACTCTATTTAAAAGATAAATAGTTTATATTTTTGATGAAAGCAAGTTAAATAGTAACACCGCTTAGGTGCTGAGTTGACATTTCATATGAACATATTTAACCTAGAAAATCAATATAATTAATTAGAATAATGGTATTTACTAGCATTTTAATGAAGAGGGTGAGATAACCGATAATGATTAAAAGAAGTGATTATTCTTAAGACTAGAGACACATAACAGATGAGACAAACAAATGTGGCAAACATATGGACCCAAATTACAGTTTTATTTTATAAGGGATCTCTAAGTAGTTGTCATGGAGTTTTGTACTATATAATTTTTAATTTCGAATATGGTAATATATATATGTTGAAATTGGACACTTTCCATTTTCCCAATTGGGTATATGGACTAGGAATAATAGAGGGCCATGTACTCAAAATCAGATATATAAAAGCAGAATTATATAGCTAGCGACCATAATAATAAAAATGTTTCTATATTCTTTTATTTTTGATACAAACAAAAAAAATTCGACATGCTGAACAATCATGGTAATACCATTCATATCTAAAAATAACACCTATTATTATATTTTTATTGATTGTGTGGGAATAAGTGTAAATTTAAAATTATGTAAAATTATTATTTTTGAAAACTTGGTAGATCTAATCCAAATATTATACCAAAATCAATAAAAGAACATGGTGGAGATTTATTATTTTTGACAAAAAGTTATGTAGTAATAATATTTTTGATCCTTTAATTTTAATTTTAATCTTTTTACATATTATTTCGAAAATCATATTAAATGGTTAATGATTTTTTTTTAAAGTAACAATATAAAATAAAAAAGAAAAACATATCAAAGAAACATTAAAGAAAAAATAAAATAAAATATATTCATTAATAATTTTTTTTTATAAATAAATTATAAAAAATTTCTCCGAAATTTCAAATCCAATTATCATTTTATAAAAGAATAGTTAATAGACTTTTCATTTAAAATAATCATCACATCAATTTCAAATAGATTAATCAAAGAAGAATTTGTGGGATAATTAAAAAGTATGAAAAATAAAGAATATAGCATCTAAAATTAAAAATTGAAAGAGTAACTATAATATTCTATTTGAAAAATAGACAAAGACAAAATTAATCTTGTTTTATCTTGAAAAAAAACAAAGTGAGAATATAATATTTATAAAGAACATACTAAAATTTTAATCTTTTTATTTTGATGTAAAATAAAAAAATATTTATTTAGATTTTTTATCGCATTTTAATAAAACTTATATCTATTTTAAACTTTGAGCTAACGAGTTTATGAAAATAATTGCATATGCAATTATTTGAAATAGAAAAAAAAACAAGTTATAACATATATAAGTGAGTGTAAGTACATATGTACTATTCTTTATATATCTAAATAGAATGAAATGCTAATTTGTTTTCTATAGATCTCTCATACTTCGGTTGATTTGTTTATCCTACGAAAAAATTATTTAAATTTTTAAAGTTTGAAATTATGACGTGTGCAGTAAAGAACCCCCTCTACTTGAACTACAAACTTTTTTTTTTTTTTTTTGAACTTTGCTTGAACTACAAACTTCTTGACACAAACTGGCATATGCCAAGGTCCGCCTCATAATTAAACCATTAATCCGCTTTCAATATATGGAAGCATTTCTGTCAGTCATAATCGACCAATCATATCAGCTTCCAAAACGTATTGCCCATAAACTTAACGAGGTTAATAGACATGAAACATGTACATTAATTCTTTTACTCTGACGATATTTTCGGGTTTGAAGATTGGCAATACTCGATCGGTTAACACTTTTCGTGCTCTTTTGTGACGCTTCGATTTGGCCACTTCCATCTATGGATCCACACTTTGTTTTTGGGTATTTATATAGTGATTAAAGAGCAGTCTAACCGCTTCACATATTA
Organism: Sisymbrium altissimum; assembly: GCA_900406495.1. Lineage (NCBI taxonomy): Eukaryota > Viridiplantae > Streptophyta > Magnoliopsida > Brassicales > Brassicaceae > Sisymbrium > Sisymbrium altissimum. The sequence continues at coordinate 120,345 of OVBI01000084.1, forward strand.
TAATTACACAAGGTAACCTATACTGATTTTTCAAATTTTTTTTTTTTTTTTTTTTTTTCGTTTTCAAACGGTATCGAATTAATTTTGGATGATGATATATATGGTGGTGCTGACGCTAACACAAAAATATTTTAATACATGTCAAATTAAAAAAATTACGCAGTTACTCTATTACAAATTATTTTGATACATGTCACCAAACACGATAGTCTAAAATGGTAATGACATCTGATAATCTACTGGTTTGTGTGCTAATGGATCTGGATTATAATTTGCATAATATTGATGACAACAATACAAATTAAATAAATAAATCTATGAATTACATATTCGTGGTCTAATATAGTTCTTTCTTTAGTTTGTTGTTATCTTAATGCGTTAATTTCAGGAATTGATCATATTCATACGAATTTCCCAAAACGTTTGAATATATCCACTTTGCATGGCCCATATAAACAGTATAAACGTACAATATATACACGTTGACAGAAAAGAAATTCACAGTTACACGTCTATTTACTTTTGTTAGTGCCCTAGTATTTTCACTCAGACTTGGAATGTTTTCCAACGTTAGTGTTAACTTACTCATCGATCGCTACCTACCTATTTTAAGCGAATGTATCTCGTAGTAGTCGAACGTTGATGCTTCACGTCTAGACTGAATTTCTTAAAACTTTATTTGCTAACAACGGGTACTCAACGCTAAACAGATTTCATGGTACTTTCTCTTTTTATTCTGTTGAGAAATTATATATTGAAGCTTTATCTTTTTTAATACCTGAATTGTTTTATTTAGTTGAAAAAATAAGTTATAATATTAAAGAGTTGTTTATCTATAATTTGGATTGATTTGTAAAATAATAAAGCATGTGTTATTTAAACATAAATTTTAAAATCTAATATTATTAAAATAATAATTTTAAAATATACCTTCAAATCTGACATGACTATAATAATTTTAAGCAGTGCATCTTAATAAATTTTTAATGTTTTAAGATGTTTTGATAAAATTTTCAATTAAAAACAAATTAAATTGATTTTAAATAAAAATTAATATCAACTCATATTTTCCTAATTCATCTCAAAGCATCCTAAACATATTGTAAACTAAAATTCTTCTAAATTTTATATCGGTGTACCCTCCCCCTCAATGTCTCTGCCACCAAAAAATTGCAAAATCCGCAAAACAATTGATAGATATTAGTATATCGAAACTTGTCGTTAAACTGATCTTTCACTGTTTCACATGTTATGTCTCTTTCGTGAGAACCTGCCGTACAGTGCCCTTCAGATGTTCGCCTCCATGCCACGCAGCTTCAGCGTGGCCTTGCCGTCATACCTTCCATATCCTCCGGACTCTCCATTACCCTCGGCCATGGTTATCCACCCAGCTTTTGGGCTCATATACTGTTTGACTAGTTTAAGTATTCTCAGATCCATATATGATTGTCTTCATAGAGTGTTTCCTTGTAAGCTATGCTTTGTGGGGAAAACGTTCAACTGCGCGGGCAACAATTGGCCACACGAGGGTTCTGGGTTTCAAGAAGATCTCCTATAAGTTTTTTTTTTGAGTGTCTACGGCTATCTCTTTAGATGCAAGCGTTTCCTGAGCTTTCTGGCATTATATCGAATACATTTTTAAACATTTATCTTTCGATTTTGTCTCTTTTTTTTTTTCAATTTACTTCTTAGAAGGCTTTGCTATGGCGGACAATTTAGCTAAGAAATCCCTATGTTTGAATGGTTTACAATTTAATTTCCACTCGATTGAGGTTTAATATAATTCAGTGTTTAACCAAAAAAAAGCCCTCCTGTTCTATAATTACGCCTATTCATACAAACTAATAATTATATCATGCATCATTTGTAATAAGATCCCTTAAGCGAGGCCCTATAAATACATCATATGTGTTGCACCAAACATTCACTAACACTTCATTTCCTTTCTTGAATTTGTCCTGTGCCCTCTTTTCAATACACTGAAATCCACTATACATATTTATTTATATATTAAACCATTCTGCCAGGATGGCTTCGTTGATCACAACCAAAGCAATGATTCATCATCATCATGTTTTGTCCTCAACTAGAATTACTAGTCTTTGTTCCGACAAAGCCATCGACAACCAACAAAGAAAAACAAAACCCCAAATCTCTCACCGATTTTTGTCCCGGCGGAGGATATCTGGTATAGCTACAGCTGTAATCAATTCAGCGTCGCCGGTGCCGGAGAAAGAGACGGTGGAAGGTGAGAGACGGTCTCATGTTGCGTGGACAAGCATACAACAAGAGAAGTGGGAGGGTGAGCTTACTGTCCAAGGAAAGATCCCCACTTGGCTGGTTTGTCTTTTATCTTTATTTTTATATCCTCCAACTATATTTTAGCTACATTCGTGGAATTTCATACAATATGAAATATGTATCGTGCACACAATACACACTCACACTGGCACATGCATATGTATATATTACAAGACAAAGCATATTTACTTCTATATCAATGCATGTATATATATATATATATACTTATATATATTCTGTATATCCGTATACATGATTTCATTATTTAAAAAAGTTTGAAAGATTAGATTAACCAAAATGTTTCATATTTGGATAGATATATATAGGACGGTGCTAAGCCGTGGTTGGTAATACGTCTACGAGTGATACTCTATGACCATTGCAATCTAAAAACAGCGTACATTCGTATGCTCTGACATTCGTTCATGTTCCAAAACAGTGTACACCAACAAATACGTTCAGTTAACAAAATTATAATCTAAAATCGGATATTTATGTTTATACATAATTGATGCTGAAAAAAGTTTTGTATGTATTTCATTTGACATAATGCATCCACATACTTTACCATTTTATAGTTTTTAAGTTTTATCAAAACAAAACTCCATGTATAACAAACATGATTAAACAATGAGACAACTAATGAATATTAAGGTGACATGCAGAACGGTACGTATCTAAGAAACGGACCGGGCCTATGGAACATCGGAGACCACGAGTTCCGGCATCTCTTCGACGGCTACTCCACACTTGTCAAGCTCAAGTTCGACGGAGGTCGTATATTCTCCGGCCACCGTCTCCTTGAATCCGACGCCTACAAAGCCGCCAAGAAACACAAGAAGCTCTGTTACCGCGAATTCTCCGAGACTCCAACACCGGCGAGAAGCAACTTCAAGAACCTTTTCTCCGGGATCGGAGAATTCGTCAAACTTTTCTCCGGCGAGTCTCTGACGGACAACGCCAACACCGGAGTGATCCGTCTCGGTGACGGACGTGTCATGTGTCTCACGGAGACTCAAAAAGGATCGATTCTGGTGGACCATGATACGTTAGAGACCATCGGGAAATTCAAATACGACGACGGTTTGTGCGATCACATGATCCAATCAGCGCATCCCATCGTCACCGAGACGGAGATGTGGACCTTGATTCCGGATCTTGTTAAACCGGGTTACCGGGTCGTCAGAATGGAGGCCGGGTCGAATAAAAGGGAAGTTGTGGGCCGGGTCAAGTGTCGGTCCGGGTCGTGGGGACCCGGGTGGGTTCACTCGTTTGCGGTGACGGAGAACTATGTGTTGATACCGGAAATGCCCCTGCGGTACTCGGTGAGGAATCTGCTCAGAGCTGAGCCAACACCGCTTTACAAGTTTGAGTGGTGTCCCAACGAAGGGGCTTTTGTTCATGTCATGTCCAAACTCACTGGAGATATCGTAAGTGACCATTTTACTAAGTCAATGGGTTGTTTTCTTACTCTTTTTTTTTTAATTCAAATTTTGGGTTCTGGTGGTTATACAACATATATTTAATTAAGTCTAAATTAACCAAAAAGGTAGTATTCATGTTTTCTTGATCCGTTATAAATTATTGGTACTCAGATGACGTATGTGGTAGGTAAGTAACATACTGACATGTATGGTTACTTGACGTCTTGGAAATATGCATGTGCATATATAGTCAGAGTCGAGATTATAGGAAAAATCTGATGTATGATTAATTAATGCAAAATCTTGTTCTATATGACTATATTACTAAGCCAAATTTCAGCTATCATTTGTTTGCGTAGACTAAAAAGTCTTTCAGGTTTTCATGCTTTTTTTCTAAGATTTTGCTAAGGATGATCTCTTCAAACTTTAGCCAGCTGGGTTTGAAGTGAGAGCAAGGGCGATTATTGGAGAGAAACCCCCATATCTTACAGATATATTTTAGAAAATCAATAGAGTTAAAATATGTGATCGAATATTGTTTGATTGTTTTATATTTCTGTAACAGAAAAAAAGAACATTGTTTTATTTTTAATGTTTATTTTATTATGATATAGGTGGCAAGCGTGGAGGTCCCGGCATACCTTACGTTTCACTTCATAAACGCATACGAAGAAGATGAAAATGGAGACGGCAAAGCGACGGTCATCATTGCAGATTGTTGCGAACACAACGCGGATACGCGGATACTCGATATGCTCCGCCTCCACACGTTACGTTCCTCCCATGGTCACGACGTTTTACCCGATGCTAGGTTTAATTACTACTCCAACATTTTTTAGTTTTGATTATAGCTGACTATATTAATGTAATCGTATGCATTAATCAACATAAATATATATGTGCTAGGATTGGGAGATTCAAGATACCGTTAGACGGGAGCAAATACGGGAAACTGGAGACGGCGGTGGAGGCGGAGAAGCATGGGAGGGCGATGGATATGTGCAGCATCAATCCTTTGTATTTGGGTCAAAAATACCGTTACGTTTATGCCTGTGGTGCTAAACGACCTTGTAACTTCCCGAATGCTCTCTCCAAGGTAATTACTTTTATATAAAGACCAAAACAATTTCTTCTCGATATTCTTTTTATATGGTGGTAGCGGAATTTGTGTGATGTTGAACTATAATTTTCTTTTGTTGCTCTATATGCGTTGTTGATCAAGATTTGTGAGTAGTAATTAAAAGCTCATTCATGCATCTCTTAAATAACAGATAGTTACCTTACAAAGTCTACACATACTGTATATAGCAAATAGTTAACGTTTTTATAATTCTATGAGACAGGTTGATATTGTGGAGAAGAAGGTGAAGATCTGGCACGAAGACGGCATTATACCATCCGAGCCATTCTTTGTGCCTCGTCCAGGCGCAGCCCATGAAGATGATGGTTAGTTCAAAACGCATAGATTTAGTTGTCTTTCTTCACATATGACTTTTTTTTTTTTGTATATAAATAATTTGGTTTTTGTCTTGTGAAAGGAGTGGTGATATCGATAGTAAGTGAAGAAAATGGAGGAAGCTATGCGATATTGCTTGATGGAAGCTCCTTCGAAGAAATAGCAAGAGCCAAGTTTCCTTATGGTCTTCCTTATGGCTTACATGGTTGCTGGATCCCTAAACATTGATCTCTACATTCTCAACAAAAATACCTTTGTTATACAAAACACAAAGATATGTAATATTTATTCACACACATGTATAATTTCTATATACATATTATACTATATACATACATGTGCAGGTTTTGTAAATTGTTGTTGTCCCTAGTGTTATTTTTCTTGTCATCTCATATATGTAATGTATGAAACGAAAATAAAAGGAACGGATTGTGGTGGATACAGTAATTAAAATTGCAATTCAATTACTTTTTTTTTTGTCACAACAATTCAATTACTATTTTTTTTTGTCACAACAATTCAATTACTATTTACATCATTCTACTATAAACTATTACACCCAACGTATAAACACTATGACAATTTGCTCAGATTTCTTTTTCCCTAGTAGAGAACAAGTTACACACCACGATGATGAGAAAACTAAGCCACTTCTCTTCTCTGCAGACAAAGCATTGTTACGGTGGTGCAGATGTGGAGCCACAACTATCCCCACCCAGTGAATCGGTTACCAACACCTGCACAAGTTTAGGAGCTGCTTCGGGTTCGCTGTTTCCACCTATCCATTAGCAAATATGATCTTCAGTTTCAGGGAAATTGGTTTGAAGAGTAAGAGATAAAAACGAAAGCACTGTCTCTTTGACAATCAACCAAAAGAAACCAGAGGATACAAAAAAATAAATCAACTTTAGCTATATATAACTCAACGAAGCCTCATGCCTAGGGTGATTCTAATGAAATTAGTTCAGCATGCAGATGCTACCGAACCTGGCCACATCTCTTGAGAGCATATATAGTGATGATCCAATGGATTCCACAAGAATTTTTTCACAAGGTTTTCATGATTCAAATTGGATGTCCATTCCGAAACAGGCAGTGAAAACACAAGTACAGTATATATGGAATTCGGAACCTTATCATAGGATTTCCCCGAAAGTAATATCATAACAGACCTATAATAAAGCTTTGCAGAACGACCCTAAGCACACACAAGGAGGTAAAATTTCCAGATAAATTAACATACCGGATTGAACGGGAGGAACCACTGATGAAGTTGAAGCTCCTCTCTTCATTTTTGGCTGCAAATATAAACAGTTTGTAAATGAATGAATTTTTAGCAAACTTCAATATCTATCAAAACTCTATAATAGAAAAAACAAGTTTGTAAATCAATACGACTTCTTTGCAGGTAAAAGACTAAGACTAAGATAATGAATAGACTGGTTTTCCGTACCTTGGTATTTTCTTCCATATACTTCACGACCTGAGAAATGCTTCCGCAATGTCCATGACACAGTGTGTAAGCCCACAAAAGAAGCTTCCTTGGGATGCTTACATCAATGACTTCAACTCCTTCGATGCCTGGAAGAATTTTTCCCGCTGTTGCTAGCCGAGGCAGTGCGAAATAGAGGTTAATTTCAGAAGGAAGTGTCACTGACGCAGTTTCTCGGAAGTAATTGTAGCAACTTTTAAGTAAAGAATTAGCTATCTCCAGATTCTCCTCCGAGACTTTATTGGAAATCAGTACGTTCTTGATCTTGGACAGAACAGGTCCCCATTTTGCCTCAAGCATTAGGGATTCTGAGGGATCCTCGAACGAAGAATTCCAGAATTCTGACTGGAGATCAACACAAAGCACCCTTCTGTTTTCCAGATCAGATGATGGATTTATTGCTTGGCTTTCCGCTGAGGATACTTGCTGAAAGGGGGTTATTGATGCCAAACTTATTATCAGAGCTCGACACCAAGCAAGAGAAGCATGTCTGCCAACTTTAGCTGAAAAACTATTAGACAACTTTGGATTCTTGAAACGCTTTCGGATCTTTTCATTTACAGTTTCCAGGGTCTCAACCTTGTTGTCTAGTTCAAGAGATACAATGTATTGGTGTAGAAATCTGCAAAAGGAAAAAATCAATACCGGATAGCGAAAATCCAATGGCACAGCTGAAATAAATTCATGCCTGCAAAACTGATTACCTGTATAAGCTGCTCTCTGAGGTTTCTGGATCTTTTGTTTCAGGGAAATTGCGTATGTCTGGCCATATGCTTCCTTGTTCTATGAAAAGGGAAAATATTTTCTCTAGCTGACTATCAGGAGTGATTTTCGCTCCTGCAGACTCAACCTGACTCATCGAGGCAACCAGTGCATTTATGTATCTTCCTATTGCAACTGGTACAAGGTCTTCAATGCAAAGAGAAAACTGCGTTCAAATTTGTAGATTGCGACATTAGCATTTAGCCTATGCTCAGCTTATGATAACTTGATTAGGACATAGCACGCAAAGGCCAATAAATTTTCTCTATTACTATAGTAATTTACGAGATGTTAGACACCACTGAAATAACTAAAATCTACCAAATCAAGCTTTCATCATGCAACAATGCACATGTTTTAACCAGCCCTTGGATCATCACCACCGTCTCATGCAGTGGAAATCTAGAGGTTGCTATATAGTAATCCAACACCAAATGCCAGCAATGACAAAAGAAGGCTGACTTAGGAACGTTTATTTCCATATAAACGAGATCAAATTTCATGTCATGTATGGAAAAGTGATTACGAAGGCCAGCAAAGTCTTCAATGAAAATGTCAATTCCTTACCCTCTTATCTGATCGAAGAGAATTAAAGGCTCGTTCTAGCGTGTTGACGTCTCCAGTTTCCTCCAATAGTTTCAAATAGAACAGTAAGTATTTGCGGATGCAAGTTATGAATTTCCGCGAACTTTCTGGCAGGTTAACTTCAAGAGCCTTCTTGTTCCCAGCCAAACCTGGAGTTTTCCGCCTAAATAGAAGAAGAAGAAACATATACATGAAATATTCCCACAACCATATCTATGGAGCTATTTACGTGATTGGTACCCGATAGTCATCCATTTTTATCATGTTTCTCAGAAGGTTATTCAAATCATCAGTGTTAAAGCCCCGTAGTACAAAGATAAACTCAAAAACTCAGGGCAAGTAAGAATGTGTCTGCACCTTCCCTTTTTAACCATGCCATCAATCTCCCACATATTGATTGTAAAACTTGACCGCGATGATTTGAAACAAAAAGAAAGTTCCTCTTTTGCGCTTTGCAGATCACTGCTCCCACCCCTTCTATACAGCCCTTGGGCAAGCATGTATCTCGCCTTATGAAAATGTTTAAGATCTCCTTCTACACAGATTTCCAGTGCAGAAAGGCTGTCGTTGTAGAGCATATGCCACACCCCTTCCATCTGAATTGATCCCTCTCCAGTTTTAGTATAACTTGCTTCCAAATTTCCATCTTGAGCTTCTTCCAATGGACGAGAGGATCCATAAGTGGTTGTACCAATGATTGTCATAGCAGTATCCTTTATAGATTCATCAAAGCAGTACGAGGCGAGGACCTGAAAGGTCAACAGGATATTAAACAGCCCATTCAGGACCTCAGAAGCAGAGAAGTAAACCAATAGTCGAATTTGTAAGCTCAGATTAGGTTTAAACATGATTTTCTTTTAAAACCATGTGCTGTTGTTACAAGTTGAACAAGAGACGCGTGTAATGCTGCAAACGAGAAAAAAAAAACAAATGAGCGTTGTCAACCACAAACCTTTAAGGCCTCTAAGTTCTGTTTCCCACAAGAATTTAGAAGCTTTAAACGAGAAGCATGCATTCTATACACAGGATCTACGGCAGACGGATTCAATGTCATTGCTTGCGCATAATAGGATAAAGAAGTTTCATACGGGTGCCCAAGCTTCTCACTGAGTTTCCCCATGTAGAATGCATGTGACCAATCTTGTCTGCACAGGATGGGTTAAGAAAAAGAAATACTCAGCCTCTAAGTAATCGACCAAAATGAACACACTTCTGAATACAATTAAACTATACCTATGCGCAAAGGCTTTCTTAAAATGCTTCATTGAGTTCTCACAAAATCTTGTCCACGTTGCATCCTTGGAGGGTAGCACAGACCGCTGATCATAAGACGGCACAACACTCTGAAGGCTGTCATAGTATACCAGCGCCAACAGCTCATGTATCTCAGACTACAATAGAGGATTAATACATAAACATCATCAATAACAACAACAGGCAATGGTATACTACAGGAATAAAAATGACAACTCTTCAAAAAGCCATTCATCCACCCCAATCTAAGCTGTACAAGTACTTCCTGCAATTTATGCTCATTTTGTAGCTCAAAGGGGTATCAAATCAAGCTTATAACTTGTTATATCTACATAGCAGAGTATTTTTTTAGTTAATGCAAATATACATATTGCTAAAAGCTACTAAAGGTACAACCAGAAATCTGGTAGGTAGTGAATTCAAGTTAAACATACTAACCATTAAAAATATGAGTAAAATGGTTTTAGGAAAATGATGGATAGGGGAAGAATAAGTAACAGCAACTTCTATTATGTGTTATCCAGTAAGTAATTAAGCATGAATGAAGGTGGCAAATGAAACCTGTTGTTCTGGTGAATTTGCCAACGCCAAACTCATCAGCAGGCAACGTCTGCTTCTTCTTCTGCTTGTTTCAACTCTTTGAGAAAGAGCAGCATTCTTCCTCCATCCTACAACATTTATGTGCTTACTCCCATCATTTAGCAACAAATCTACTTCCTGGTTTAGGTGAAAGAAACATATGGTAAATGTAAGCAATTATCAATATAATAAAAACCCATAGGAAAGACACAAAGCCACCGTCTCTTAACTTTAGGGTTAGAACTCATCCCTAAAAGCTACCTTACGAAAAAAAGGATCAACTCATAATTGATATTTAAAGGTACCATTTCAAAATATTATATAGGTTGAAATAGAATACAACGAATGAAAGAACTTGCCTCGTCGTAAATATTGCCAAGTTTCTCCCAACTCTCAAAGCGCAGAGGATTATAGAGCAGATCAAATTTGAACAGATTTGCATTCTGCTGTACAAACTCTTCTCCTTCCTTCGTGAGAACAAAGCCAGGCCATTTATCACTAGCACTAACTTCCTCAGACTGAGCCAAGAAATAATACAAGTTGCGGTAGACATCCAAATAGGGGTCGGAACTGCAAGCAAGTTAATACAAAATCCTCATGTATTCCAACAGAACAAATTGCTAAGATGCAAGATTTCTTCTTTTACAGTGACCGAAACTTCTCTTTAGGTCCACCATTTTTAACGAGAACAAAAAAGATTTTAGGAAAGTTATACATTCTACTTTTGCTTTTCACAAAAACTCAAACATGTGAAAATTTCTAGACATAATAAGATCTATACATTCCGATCATCCTGCATGGTTATCTCTTCTCAGTAATATATTATAATGCAAGAGTCAGCTGAAACGATATCAGCCTGTGGAAGTTATCTTTGGCAAGAAAATTAATACAAAAAATGATTGGTTATACCTGTGGAGCAGTGACACCTTGTACTCGCTGAGAGTTTTGCTGGGAATTATACATTTAGTTATGGTTTCAAGGAAACCTTCAGAACCAGACTCGTATGAGAGTTTGTCTTCAGATAAATCAGGGTCATCTAAGAATTTATCTATCACATTGCCAACTAGGAGATCATCTGGTGGTTGTGAAAAATGCTTTTTTATTGCTCTCAAGACTCTCCGGAGTTTAACTAGTCCAGTTCTCTGAGACAAGAAAGATAGGTTTAAGATTACTAGAGAATATCTTGAAAACATTGTAATGTGTATTGACTACTGATAGCAACACATTCTGTCATACGGTTGAAGCGTGCATACTCATAACTTATTTGTTAAACACAAGGTATCTAAGCGATTTTAGCTACATGAGTAGCAATAGCTGTTTCGGAAGATCAGTGTAGGATATGCGATAAGTTTACCAGAGAATAAATCAGGATGACCCATCTACTGAACACAACTTGCAGCACATTCCTATTTCTGTGTGCCAGGTCGGTTGGTCATGCATTCTTAAATCTATATGCATTCTTTGGTAAACACCAGTTGACAGGGGAGACTAGTTATAGTAGTGAATACGATATTTCGGTAGACTGCAGTACGATATTTAAAAAACTTGAAATCTGAGAACATATAGATATATGCACCACGTACGCGGAAAATAAATTTTGGCACACACCTATCACACACATGCAAATGAACCTACCAAGTTCAGGAAATATTACTCACAGAGGAAGCCTTCGCATAGGGTAGTATGTACTGGAAAACATCAACACATTGCTCCTTGGTCTGATAATCTCCCCGGCTAGTGTTTTTGTGCACAGCAAGCTCATCTTGGTAGGAACCATCGACTCTAAGATTCAGACCATACAGGCAGAAAAAGCATTGATCTAAAGCGTTATTGATTAGCAACTCAAGTTCATCTTTTTCTTCTTCAGCAACTTCTTCTGTGTGTTCCAGAATCTCTTTACTTTCTTGTTCCATATCTTCCTTTTCCCTATGACCAACCTTTTCTTCAGAATCATCCTTATTAGAATTAGTTTTTGTGTTTTCGTTTTTCTCAACATGCACATCTGCGACATATGCTTTTATTTCATTTCTGCATAATTTTCCCATATCATGTCCAAGGCCATCTGGGGAGTTGATACTGGATTTGACTTTCATGTCCACAGCCAATAAATGCTTAATCGCAAATCTGAGAAAAGATCCTTCCTCCCCCGCACAATTTTTACCAGCGCAACAGAGCCCATATTCAGCAAGCAAATCATGGAGACCTATGATCAACTCAACCTGAAAGAAACAAAATTTAGAAAGTCCAATATCACAAAGAAGCAGACCAAAATAGCTTTTAGTACCATGACTGTAGTAAAGGACTGTCCTAGCTATGCCAAATTGGGAACCCCAGTAACCATGACTTACTTGGTATTTAGTAGACATGGTAGAATCAAGGTGTTGAAGCTTACAGAACCCAATAGCTGCATCGAGAAAGCAAGATTTCTGCTCTTCTTCAATCCCGTCAGCATTTTGAGAATCTGAATATCTCTTAGAAAGAAAATGTCTCACGATATTTGACATGACTGTCAAAAGCAAAGGTTGTAGACCAGCTACACAATCTCTTGGGGCAACCAAGTCAGTCTGCACATCAGACATATACATCAATAAAGACGGCGACAAAGTTGTTTTACTAAGGACACCACAAAGTTTTCTGATATTGATCTCTTGTACATTTTACTGCCTAATAATTAGCCATGCAAATTTTATTTATACTTTATACTCTTTAGGCAGTCTCTTGTACAAGAGCCTAAAGATTGTCAAATTTTTAATTAGCATATCAAGCAAGAACAAGCAGATAATGCAGTTAAATGATTCAAACAAGGTTAGTAACCATAAATATAAGTTCTCGCGTACGCTTGTGCTAGTATGATCAGTATTAAATATCCAAAGCAAACAAAGATAATTAGCATTCCGAATATCTTTCTGACAACCGTATCATATATGTCAAAACAAATTTCAGACTTACAGAGTTATCTGACTGGTCAAGGAAGTTCTTCACTTGAGATATACAAAGAAGAATTGCTTTGACTTCCTCCGCCACCAAGTGATTCCAACTCGCACTCGAATTTTTATGTGAGGTCACAACAGGTTCCCCCGTACCAGATTCCAAGAGAACTTGCAACTTTCTTCTATGACAGTTCATATAAACCGCCATATCTATAGGCTTACTCTTCTGGCATGCTTTTATTAAAACCTCCAGTGCTGATAACTCAGTAGAGGAGATCCCTTCTTCCATTTTCAAAGAGGATGCAGGCCGGATGTCTTTATCTGGAAATAGAAGTGTTGCAAGTAAATTTACACACTCCGAATATAATTCTTTCCCCATCATCTCAGGTATGGTCTTTTCCAACAAGACATCAATCTTAAGCAGATTTATTTCATGGATGATTCCATTAATGTTCAGCTCTCGGATTCTTCTGCAATGAGGCAGCTGAATCAAGATAGGAGATTCTCCAATACCTTCTTTGTCCAACAATGACAAACACCTGAAAAATTCTTCAAGGGCTTTAACTTTATTACCCTCCAATATTGATAACCGTGCACTCAGCCAGAAATATCGACCCCAGAAGGATCTTTTATTATAATCTAACACCTCCTTAGCAGTCTGATCACCTTGAAAACTTTCAAATGAGGAGTCGCGAAAACTTTTCTGCCAAGACTTAGGTGTAGATTTGATAGCATGATCAAGGGAAACAGATTCAATTATCTTAGAAAGATGGTATGTCACTTCTACCATGCATGACGGGCAATCAGGAATATCTGATCGTTCAGATTCGAGGTCATAGTACAGCTCGGCGAGAAAAAGACTGCATTCAGGTTTCCGATCTCGGCCCCAATGTCTAGTGAGCTTTTCTAACTCCAAAATTTTTAAGGCTGCATCACGACTCAATAGATATTCACATTTGCTTGCAATATACTCTAGAAGCAAGTGACCCATATGATAAGCACCATGATTTTCTGAAGTTTCCTTCAAAAAGTTAGAAACGACAGCGTGTTCAGAAATCGGATCAGGTTTGTTAAGGCAGAAAGACCCAACAGACACACTGCTGAATCCACTTTCAAGGACAAAAGTCTCAAGATACTGAAGGATTTCACTGCTAGGGTCCTTGCTATTATCAAACTCTAGCTCTGCCTTGTCAGGTTTTTGGTTCCGAAGCCGTTCAAGCCGAGTACTCCGCCTCTCTTGAGGATGTTCTTCAGAAAATGCAGGCTCCTTTTCTTTAACCTGACAGCCACTTTCTTTCTCGATGTTGCAATCCTTAAGAGACACAATACATGAATCTGATTCCACACAATGATTATTCTTTTCTGGACCCTGCATTACAGCTTCTGTACTAAGAGCTAATTCAATAGTGACTGGTATATCAGCTGATATGCCCACAGTTTCACACGGAGGATGCACTATCCCAAGTAGAGTATCTAATAGTGCCACCCAGGACGCTTCAGGAAGTTTAACTTGCACTCTTTTTTTCAACTTCTTGGAAGCAGCATTCTTGTCCTGATTCGTGTCAGACACCTTTCTTTTGCCAAGAAATTTGAGCCGAACGTGCTGAGGTTCAAGCTTATCTATACCCTTGGGCGCAAAAGGAGCTGTATCTGTTTCTTCAATAGAATGTTTAACATGCAAAGCACGAGAATGTGATGGCCAATGCCTCAAAATCAGATTTGCAACTGAAAGACAGGAAACTTCATCACCTATGGCGATGAGAATTTCTAGAAGTTTCTCCATGCAGTTCCCTGCACATTAGCACATTCAGTTTTCAGGGAAGGGTGAAGGAAGCATAAATGCAACAGTCCATAACACATATGACCAATGTGAACCCAGGAACAGAGAGCAATTATAGATTCAACATCTATTACAAAAGGTATAAGCCATGGAGAAACATAGGAGCGGAATAGAAAAGAGTATCAGATATGTTCTCTTTTTAAACAGGACCAACTAGGACTCCCTATAAATCGGAGCATAAATATAGATATATGTTTGAGAGAGGAAGGAACAGTGCGTACAATTATTGGGACTGCAAAGAAGTCCCTGTTCAAATGCCCATCGTGAAATACTCAGCAATCCCATAGAGCATGAAAGGGTTCCAAGATGGTTCCACAGCACAGAATCTTTTGCATCTATGTCTATAGCTTGAAGATAACAGTTCAGAGCATCCTCGTAATGACTTGAACCCAGCTCAAGAAATACAGTGGCAAGATTCTTAAGAGCCAAAAATCTGCAAAGCGAAGAGGTATACAGAAATTATTTATAGGCGACCACAGTACTGATAAACAAAACATATTTAAACTGCGATTACGAAACATATAACAAAAAGTAAGTAGAGGATTTGAGGGAAAGCAAAAAATGGAGGTTGACCTGAGATGATGGAGATGATTGTCGTTTGCGATAGTCTCCACCTGGAAAGAAATGACTCACTGTCTATAAGAAGCAGTTTCACACAATTGAAAGAAATCATGAGAAGAATCGAACTAGTATATAATGATTTACTTTGGAGTTAGCTATAATAGGATCCTTAAGGATAGACTCTAGCAGCTCCCGAGCCTTTTCGTAGTCTTTAGCTTGCAGCTTGAGAAGACCATCGTGATATGTTTGTGACAGATGAAACTCCTGACGATGGAGAAAAAACAAGAAACAGTTCAATATCTAACTCTACAATGAACTGGTCTAGCTTCAGATTATGCATCACTCTCTTCTCTAAACCAACTAAAAAATTTGAGCTAATATTTAGTTCAGCTAGAAGGTGATCGATCACAAACATAAGAAAAAACTAGAGCTTTCGTTTTTTAGTTGCTTAATGATAGTCGCAGCTTAACCAAAACTGGTTTCTAGCAGACCTATATAGCATCAAAAGCAGCCGTAAATCAGAAGAAAAACCTGAGCTTCTTTGCTAGGGGCTAAAGGCTCCCACTTCTCTTTAGACTCCGTATCATTGATCGCTGCAATCGAAAACTGAAGAAAGACAGATCAATTTCCAAACCCTAATCACGTAAAGGGATCACGAATTAAGTATTGGCCGAAAATTATCATTACCATCTTAGAGAAATCGAATTGAAGCTGCAGGAGGTCACTGGGTTTGGGTTTTGCAGTTACTCCTCCGTGCTTCAGGCAGAGTAATTGGCGCGAAATCTTCTATCTGCTTCTGGGATTCATGGCCGTTATACACATTAGGGTTTTTGATTTCATTGTTTTGCTTCTTCGTAATCTGCCTGTTCTTCCAATTGTTATGGCTTTGGGCTTTTTCTTTTTCAACTAATGCATATATGACCCCACTAGTTATGGAAATTTTGCAAAATGACGCTTTTACTATTAAATGCTTCTAATCTTTTTTATTTACGATTTAAAACTTGTGTCACGTTAACTCAAAATTATCCAATCCAAAGCATGATGCTCTTCACATTATTAAACAATTCGGTTATCTCACATTAATTCTAATCAGTGGAAGATGGAGATATAATTATGTATACTTTGTTGGATTATTCATTAACTATATAGTTAACCTACATTTTTATTTTGAACAAATCTTTTGTTAAAATCAATTTAACTGGGTTGAGAAGTCAACTTTAAAAGCTCAATATAATTTTTTATCCCATTAATATTTCAAAACTTTTTCTACTAACCGAGTGCAAAATATAAATATTGATCACTGTAATAAATTTGATTGCAAAAACTTGGTTGCAGCATATGTGTTATGTGTTTGCTGCACATCTACAACACAAAAAGAATTATGACAAGAAAGAAAAGAATCGTAGTCTGTGTGCAATTAGATAAACCGAGAAAACCGGAAACCGTAGAATTATACCGAATCTCTAACCAAACTCTAGTTTTCTACTTTTCTTTACTTTAAATGAAAAAACGTGATATGGTCCACACACACACCCTGGCAAGAGTGCCAACTCTTAAAAATTCGACCGTTGTTGCTTTATATGTTGTTTGAAAATGGTCTCTCTTTGTTTTTATTATTTTTAAGCTTTTAGGCCCGCTCCTCTCAATTTGGATCTCTCCGCCCTCTCAAATTGGCCTCTCTCTCTCTCTATCTCTCTCTTCCATGGCGATCGCTACGGAGACACAACACCAGGAGAAGGTAAAGGTACAACCTTTTCCGGCTAATCAATTAACAAGTTCTTTTGTTAGCTTCATCCTTGTCGATCCGAGATTCTCAATATCTGGGATTATCGTCTTGATTCTCTTTGTGGGTGAAAAGAGAATCCTTTTTCGTTCTCGATGATTTTCTTTTTCGTCCCCCCCTATTACGGAGATAAACCCAAACATCTAAAGTTTGTTTGTTGGACTTTGTTATTATCAGGAGGCTTCTGAAGCTGCACAAAAGAGATGGAACCTGAGTGACTTTGACATTGGAAAGCCTCTTGGAAGAGGAAAATTCGGTCACGTCTATCTTGCTCGAGAAAAGCGGGTCAGTATCCCTTCTCATTCTCATCCTTAGGGAGGAACAATCAACCATCTCCCGGATTTTAAAATTCTCTTCTCTATGTTCTACCACTTGCTTGTGTAGAATCCAAATTTGTTTACATCATTCCCTTACACTGTCTTTTCACCAAACAGAGCAATCACATTGTCGCTCTAAAGGTTCTTTTCAAGACCCAGCTTCAACAATCTCAAGTTGAACATCAGCTCAGAAGAGAAGTCGAGATCCAGTCTCATCTTCGCAACCCCAATATACTGCGCCTGTATGGCTATTTCTACGATCAGGTAAAGTTAAACGTTTCTTCAGTTTGTCGACTGATTTAACAATATCTATCCACCTCTTATGAACATAACCCACTTTATTGGCTTCTTTCATTTGTTGCAGAAAAGGGTTTATTTGATACTTGAGTATGCTGCTAGAGGCGAACTTTACAAGGAACTTCAAAAATGCAAATACTTCAGCGAGAGACGAGCTGCAACAGTTAGTCCCTTCCTTCTACCTTTTTATTAGATGCAACTTTTTGTTACTTAAAACTGACATTTTTATATGTTTACTGTGATAGTATGTAGCATCGTTGGCGAGGGCTCTCATCTATTGCCATGGCAAGCATGTGATACACAGAGATATAAAACCAGAAAATCTGTTAATCGGTGCTCAGGTTAGATAAGTGTTTACCATTTTCTGCATTGACGACATCTATACATTTGATCTGCAACCAGCTATTAATAATATTCATGGACTTTTAATATCAGGGTGAGCTCAAGATTGCAGACTTTGGTTGGTCAGTACACACATTTAACCGCAGAAGGACCATGTGTGGCACACTCGATTACCTTCCTCCTGAGATGGGTAAAGTTGAAGACTTCGCTTGAAAGTTAACTACTATGATATGAATTCATTTTAACAGTGACCTTTTTATTTTACTTTTACAGTCGAAAGCGTAGAACATGATGCAAGTGTAGATATCTGGAGCCTAGGGATTCTCTGTTACGAGTTCCTTTATGGCGTACCTCCTTTTGAAGCCATGGAGCACTCAGACACATACAGAAGGTAAATTAAAAATCTGCATTCCTAAATCATGTTTTTAGTATGTGTGTCCCAAGAAAATTCTTGTGGGTTTGTATGTTGTTCTAGATGATTTACAAGTGATCTATAACAGGATTGTGCAAGTGGACCTCAAGTTCCCTCCTAAACCAATCGTGTCTGCATCTGCGAAGGATCTAATTAGCCAGGTTTTTATATACCTTCAATCTTATACATTTTGATGGAAGTATTGGTAACTGAAGACTGAGTCTGGAATCTTACATATTTCTCAACTTTATATTGCATAGATGCTTGTCAAGGAGTCTGCACAACGTCTGCCATTGCACAAACTTCTTGAGCACCCATGGATTGTGCAGAACGCTGATCCTTCTGGAATCTACAGAGGTTGAAATGAAACAGCTTTTATGCATTCTCTGTCGAACGCTTCAGTTCTTGGCAGTTTCGAGCCAAATTGTTATCCGGTAAGGAAAAAGAAAAAAGGAACACACTGTAGGTGTACCAATCTTTTATTCTTTTCCTAATTCATGTTTCAGTATGTGTATCCCTAGAAAATTCATCTGTGTACCAAGTCGAATCTGTACTATGTTGTTAACGCAAGAAGGAAATTCTATATAGAGCTGTTAATTGAAGATTGTTTTCTTACTTGTGAGCCATTTATCTGTTTTAAATTTTGATCATTTCGAAAGGAAGACAAGTAGAACAAAAAAATCTTCATTACGAGTAGAACATCATCCAAGATTTTCATAAATCATTTGTGAAACAATTGATTTTTGGTGTTTCTGACTTGGCAACTTTCATTTGCACTGCATTTGATATGTCATCCATCCAAGACAAATTGCAAATTCTTAAATCACGGATGCACATGCTCATGGAGAATTTAATAAAATGACAACTTTGAAGACGTTGTCTAGTTTCATCAATTAATATTCATCTTGTTTGTTTCATCTTTCATGAAAGAAAAGTAAGAATGGTTTGTCTAGTTTCATGAAAACGGCAGTAAAAGATGAGCATAAAACTCTCGGCATCTCTTTCCCAATCTATAAGAGACCAAACATGACTTCACAAGTTTTGTGTATCTTCAGCAAAGAATTTCACGACAACAATGATATTGTCATACCTACATGATTCAATATTCTCGATATGGTCAAAATTACAAATGAAGAAAAAAAAAAACTTGCCAAAACTTATTGGCATTAGTCTCTTGCCTCTGTGGTTCCATTAGGAGGGTTTATGAAGCTGGGCTGATTCGTGGATGACAGCATCCGTGCCCACATTCTGTCCGTAATCACAACTTTGTTCTGTCTTTCCGTTATTCGCTGCAAGAAGTAAAAATAAAAAGGACTAGAATTTTGAGTCGATGATCCAATGGCATAGATAGATACTTAGGCGAAGAGGAACTTACGTTGAAGGGAATGTAAGTGTGCCTTCCGTTAACAAGACCAGAGATAAAACCGGTATAGCCCGCCATTGCACCATGGACTGCGCTTTGAGCGAGGAGAGTAGAATAGACGTTGTCAGATGCATTGGCTGGAATAGCTCGGATCATGTATGTCGGATCTGAAACATGGAATCAATCAAATTCATATTTCATGAATCTAAGTAGCTTGAGTTGAAGTTTGGGAGGACAAACGTACCAATGTATTTCAGAGTAATGTCCATTTTACTCTCCTTAGCAAAGTGGTCCTGTTAAGAAAAACCCGGAATTAAGAAAAGGGTAAAAAACCCACAGAAATTCTGTCTTCTTGGTAGAAATACATAACAGAAATTTCAATATAGTTCTCGTTTGCAATAAATTACCTTGATTTTAAGACTCATCCATAGTCCAACATCTTTAAGGAGCTTGTTTCCTGAAGCATCTTGCTGTTCAATGCTCTCTGCAGCAAGATCTTGTCCTGCACCTTCAGCAATCACTATAACCATATGGCCATTTTCTCTGAGCCGCTTTGCAATGAACTCGTAAAGCCCTCCTTTGCCTTCAAGGTAAAAGGGTGACTCGGGAATCAGGCAGCAGTCAACATCTCTACTGGCCAGAGTCGCATGCATTGCAATGAACCCTGCAGTGTGGAATCTATAGATTAGATAAAGCGAAGGGAGGTACATCAAACATAAGATAGTTCTATTTTTTAGGCATAGTTTGTCTCTTTCTAGATCCTTCGATGAACTTACCACTGTAGCGACCCATTAGCTTGACAAGCCCAATGCCGTTTTCCACACTGGTCGCTTCAACATGCGCTGAATTGATAGCACGTTGAGCCTCCTCAACCGCAGTATCAAATCCAAAGGATCTGTCAATGACCTGAACCATAGATACTATCAAATAGAGCTACATACGAACTAACCAGAATGGGAGGTGAGGTTAGGTTGAACGAGATTATAATTACTAGATGTGAGACTTACTGGGATGTCGTTGTCAATGGTTTTTGGTATTCCTGCGACTGCAACTTTAAGTCCTCGGCGTCTAATTTCCTGCATTACCAGTCAAAAACATTTGTTTTCACCAATTTAAAGCAATTGTCACAAGAACATCACTGCTCTAACCAGTCCAATAATATGTTTAAAGAAGTAAGTGCTACAGAGCCCATTATATATCTACCAGCAAATAGTGTTCGTTTTAATCATAGCAGAGTGTCATCCATGGATTTTAATTAGACTGTTGTCTTCATAAAATGTTCTAGCCTTGTAGGTAGGTACCATCCAACAATAATACACAGCATTTAAACTCCAAAGAAGAATCCATTTGTCTTTTGAGCTTGTTGTTCACCAACTAACCTTATATATTGCAGATGCTCCCTTTTGGGTTCCATCACCTCCAATGATATAAACCTATTCCAAGATACAGATAATGCAAAATGACTCTTATTAGCAGAACTATACTCCACTCAACACAAACAAACTTAAAGAAACAAATATATAAATTATTTATAAAACAAACCTGATTTATTTCACGATCCTGTATGTTGTCGACGATTTTTGATGTATCATGCCCGCCTCTAGATGTTCCTAGCATGGTTCCCCCGCGCTTGTGGATGTCACTAACATCCTTGGGTGTTAGTGTAACAGTGTTTCTGGAATAGAAACCGCGAAACCCACACTGCAGCATCAGAAACATGTGTGTCACACAAAAAAATTCTAATCAATGAGTAATAGCTTAAATAGAATTCGCTAGAGCACCAGTTCTTAGAGACTAGACTACCAACAGGTATATTAAATCTGATATTGCTCTATCCAATCGCAGTTATAGATTCACATTCAGAATAAAGATGATCATCCCCAAAACAAACAGTCTAAAAAAACATCAATTATTGGTGCTGATATAGAACTCACCATCACACCAATTACTTGTGTGACACCATACATATGGTGTAGGCCACACACGATCTCCCTGATAACTGTATTAAGGCCCGGGCATAGACCACCACAAGTGACAATACAAGCCCGTACATCAGCTGGCTTGAAATACACCTAAATATGCGCAAAGCATTAGATGCGGAAGCTGCAGAGCATGGGAAACTCGTGGAAGAGATGGGAATACCTTCTGGCGTGGTCCTGCACGTCTAAAATGTGTCCCTCTAGGAGTATCCTTGTGAACAACGATCTACAAAATGACACAGAAAAGAACGTTTAGCAATGATCTAACATATCACATTATAAGCAGAGACAAAAATGGGCGTGAGGTTCACCTTTTGCGGGACAGAATCGTCCTCATCAACAAAATACTGCCTGAAAAACCCCAACCCAATCAATTAAGGAGACAAATCAAAAGAAGTTTACAAGCAGAATATAATAATAATAATAATAATTCTTAACTTACCTAACAACTGAATAAGCAGGATTGGATTGCAACGGGTTTGGATAAGTCTGGTAAACCCCGAAAGAAGAGGAAAGGCATCAGCGAAAGAGAAGTGAAACTATAAGGACTCTTTTCCAAATTAAAACACAAGAATGCTAGAAACAAATATTCACAATCTCAGTTTGAGATCAAATAGCATCAAATCTAGGTAGTGAACAAATAGATCTGACCAAACATTCCACCACGAGTACACATAAGCGAAGCAATCCATTTCACATTTGATTATAACATTCGTGTGTGCACTAGGAAAATAGCGACCGGATCTCAAAAGTATTTAAATTAATTGAGGAATCATCAAATAGCATTTGCATAGACGAACCGAATCGAGCATACTAGGGAAATTGCACACGTGTGTAAACAGCACCGATCCATCCAGAATAATAATCAATTGAAACCGTATAGAGAGAGAGAGAGGGAAGTGCAATACGGGGATATCGTGAATGTAATCGCTCAAGTGAGGAACATCTTCGAGTACATAACCGGCAGCTCCTTCCACCAACTTCATCTCCTGCTCAGCATCCACGCCATTCGACTCCATCTCTCCAAGACCTTTTTTTTTCTCGTAAAAGCGAATGTGAGTTTGAAGCGTTTCTGTAAATTGTTTATTCAAAATCGTTGAGAGTGGTTTGGGAGTCAGAAAAGAAGATTTTGGGTACGAGAAAGGTCGTTTTAACTTGCGTGTTTTTGATATATTATTGTCGACATCACCTAAATACCAGCGGAAATTGTCGGCTGGTTTTCCCTCTTTGTCACTTTCCGGTTTTCACAAACTGATTCGTCTGTATATATTAAATAAAATTTTGTATCTTATTACTCTTTTGTTTGAATTTTTTTCCTAGATATTGTCCAATAAGATTAGTAAAAATAACTCTAGCTACAGATATACTGAGCTATTCAAAAATAAATGTAACCATGAGTTCTTCGTTGAGATATATGCCAGGCATGAGACATATA
This sequence comes from Sisymbrium altissimum, assembly GCA_900406495.1. Classification (NCBI taxonomy): domain Eukaryota; kingdom Viridiplantae; phylum Streptophyta; class Magnoliopsida; order Brassicales; family Brassicaceae; genus Sisymbrium; species Sisymbrium altissimum. Next base: position 143,457 of record OVBI01000084.1, read on the forward strand.
TGTTACACCAAAACCAGCCCAGCTATACCACGTACGTAGGCCTTTCCTAGAAAACCCTTCAAGATAAGTAGATAACATTGCTCCTTATGAAGCTTTATAATCTGATTGTGTGCCATCAAATTTCGACAAGTATCTACTCATGCTTGATTATGCTGCAGCCTTTTCTAGCCAGCCTCTCCCTCTCAAGCAACTTTTGACTCTCTTGAAGCTTTCCTCGGTTTATGTAAAAACTGATTTCCCTTTCAACTTCCTCCAAATCAAGAGTCCATCTTTTTTGTCTTTTGCGACTGATAACTCTACCACGAGCTTGTTTTGATCATTGTCAAGCCTTCACTAAGATTTTTCTATTGATATGAACGATCACATTTATTCTGTTATGTAATAATACGCTACTGGTATCTAACAATAATATACAACAGTAAGGAAGTAAACAAGTCGAACAAAACAAAAAGAAGACTTGGTTGACAAAACGAAGAGAAGAGGGTCATGCTCTCGATCACCTTTCATCTTTCTCTTTTCTTTATACCTTCGGTAGTGGTGGACTACACCTATATGTGACAAAGATAATGTTTCTGGTTCTGGACTTCTGGTGATCGATATTAATTTCGAAATGGAGAGGAAACATAAGCATCGACTTTGATGTAGCAAGACTTAATAGGACCGTTACTTGATAAGAGAGTTAGAAACATTGAAGACAAACTTACCATACGTTGCTTCTATGATCATGTGGTCCAGAATTAGAATAACATCTGATACACAGCTGACAATATTACGTGGGCATCCACTCAGCTCTGTAACAAAAAAGACTTTAGTAACAGAAAAGCCTGAACTTTGAAGTTAGCTAGACATGTTTAAAAGGTGAGGATAACCACAACAAGCACTCAAGCAGGACACACAACCCAGTTATCCACCCAAAAGTAAGAAAATTGAACGTTGAAAGCCTATGAGAGGTTTAGAATCAGCATTGCTTCAAAGGTGAAGGACGACCAGAATAGAAGGGAAAGACAACCCTTGCCGAGGTTTCAAAAAACTATGGAACTCAAAACCGGAAAGATACTCAAACGAATAACAAATGTAGGCTGTGATTGATAAGGACTGTGATTTTAGGCTGTGGCTGTACGCTGTTGGCTATATCAATTTTGGTTTTTGGAATTGTAACTTTTTTCTAAAGAAAATAGAATTTTTTTTTAAAAAATGGTTTTAGAAGCTTTACACAAAATTTTAAATAGTGTAAAACCTAAAGTCTTATTATTAAACTTTTGACTTTGATGGCTTTACAAAACCACAAAGCCTCTAAAATTTATACACCAATCAGTGCCGTAGTAGGATTATAATTCTCAGTTCATTGAACATTCACAGCATGTTAACATTCTCAGTTCATTGAGCAGCTGCGGCCCCCACTGTTTAAAAAATAATAATAATGTAATTTTTAACTATTTTTTTTGTTTGTCCACGTTTATTTTCTTATAGTTTTTTTTTTAAGATTGACTAAAAGTATTAGATTTAAGCCCGAAACACTTTTTATTTAACAAACCCAAAACATTTAGAGGGAAATTGCAGTATTAGATTTATTATGGCAAGTTACAGTGATGAAGAAATATAATTTCTCGATATAATCCATTTGTTTCAGATTTCAGTTTGAATATTTCTAAATCTATTATCATTTGACTTTACTGCAGGGAAATAAAGGAAAATTGTATTCCAGTATCGAGACAAACCAGGATTCCTCATGTCTTTACTCTTCATGAGAATGTTCTAAAGGCGTTGCATCGGTCTCTGAAGAGTAGGAGAAGGATAAGGCGGCAGTAGATTATTAAAAAAAAAAACACATCTTGATACACGAACTATACTCATGGCAAGTGGAAAACATGTTAATGGGAAAACAAAGTTACTGGGTTCTTGGAGTTAAAGTTGACAATGAGTTTGTTTACAAAGCACAACTCAGCATAATCAGTCTTCATTTCAACATTCCAAGTATAATAGATTTTATGATCAAACAATATTTATTTAAGCTTACATGTATATGAAGAATTTAACTAATTAGATTCGTTTTTACTCTGGACTTGTTTTTTTTTTTTTTGTTTGATATGATTTTTCTATATTTATGAAAAATTTATGTTTAGTATTTGATAATTTTGGATGGTTTCATTTGTTTCAATATGAATATTTCTAGCAAATGAATGTTTCTACCTATATTACTCTTTCAAGTATTATATCATCTCGTATATCTATCATAAATTTGGTATAGAGTAATCCTCATAAAGCCAATTCGAAATTCTATTGTAACCTAAATTATTTTTCATTACATGCACTCAGTGCAGTGGTAGTACACTGAGCACATATTCATTGGTTTATACACATTAGAAATCCTTAATATAAGAGTTATAATTCCAAAAGACAATTGTTCTGAAGATTTTCAGGACCATTATAATCAAAGCCATATGCTCCAAGCATGCATATTGGATTGTCATACATGTCATCATCATCACTAAAAGTTTCAAAGAATTATTTGACAAACTGATTTTTTTTTTTTCTGAGCAATAGCTAATACATTAATAAGGCCCAAACCAGACCAGGCCCAATGATATAAGAAGAGGAACAATGAACCATCAGACCATTCGAACTTTAAAATGCACAAAACAACGTTTATTTTTATATTTTCCAAATTATGGGAGATTTATCGGCTTTCTCCGGTAAATCATTCAGATTAGTTAGAGAGAATCTTCCAGTAATTAAGAAATTAAGTTAATATAAAAAATTAATAAATCGAATCGCCGTGTACCTAATATCTGCATCTCTCTTATCTCCCTCATACGTCATACCCCCATTCTTCTCGATTCCTCTCTCTTCTCTCTGTACCTCTAGTCCATCGATTTAACCCTCTTTTCAGATTCTCCTTGGCCTTTGACTTTTTTGTTTTCTCGCTTTGACACCCGTAGTCGCTTTCCCCTTCCATCGATTTAGGGTTTCCGCTTCACCCCTTTTCAAAAATTAAAAAAAAAAAAAGAGTTTCGGGTTTCGATTTCCTTTTGTTGCAATTCCGTATCACGACGACTCGCTCTTTTCCTGTTGAGGTTTCGAATTTCATCCTCGTTTCAGAGCGTCTGATCCGATCGCCCGCAGCGAAGCGGTTATGTACACGGGATTCCCCTGCTCGGATCGCGTAGGATTGTTTTGAAATTTGGTGTTATGATGGTTGGTACTCAACGTGTAGATGGCTCGTTGCCGCCGCTGAATTCCCCTAAAAGCTTTGGAATTACGAAGCCGCTCTCGCTTGCTGGGCCTTCCGCGGCGGATTTCAAGCGTAATGTGGAGCTCGAGAAGGTATAAAGCTTAGTTGTTGCATTTCTCTGCTTATGTTTTTTGGCCTGATTCCCTTATCTACTTTATATTATTATTTCGTTTTCAAGTTTTTGGTTGACGAGGGACTATATGAGAGCAAGGAGGATACCATGCGGAGAGAGCAAGTTCTGGGCCGCATTGATCAGGTAACGCACCGTCTTTCTCTCTCTATTTATCAGATTCTTATGCTAATCTGTCTTTGGTCTTTCATCACGTATTCCTTCTTATTTGTTTTTAGTTTCCAGTTTCTTCACTGTGATTATGGTAACTCTTTCATCTGATATTTTTCTTTTAACTTTTTTGTTTTCGTTTAGATTGTAAAGCACTGGGTGAAGCATTTAACCCAGCAGAGGGGCTATACCGATCAAATGGTGGAGGATGCAAATGCTGTCATCTTCACCTTTGGCTCTTACCGACTTGGAGTAAGTGCTTCATCTTTACCATTGCCTTGCCTTTTTCTTAGCGCTCAAATGCATTGAATGTCTTTGAACGTATTAGTATGGGTTACCATGATCATTTTTTTGGCGTTGAGTCTTTTTAACATCCGAGAATTCTCATTGAGAGAAGGCTCTGTTTTTCTATCTACAATGCAATTCTAGTCTCTTGTGAGTTAAAGTACAACTTGTTGACTCGCAGGTACATGGGCCTGGGGCTGACATTGATACTTTGTGTGTTGGGCCATCTTATGTTAACCGGGAGGTGACTCTTGCTACTTACCTCTTGTTGATGCAATGATTTTCGTTTTCTTGCTTGACTTTTAACACTTATATGTACAGGAGGATTTCTTCATCATCTTGCATGATATGTTGGCTGAGATGGAAGACGTGACTGAACTTCAACCTGTCCCCGACGCTCACGTTCCGGTCATGAAATTTAAGTTTCAAGGAATATCGATTGATCTGCTCTATGCTAGCATATCACTTTTAGTTGTGCCACAGGTAAATTTATCTGTGAATCTAATGTATCGTTTTCCGTTTATGCTGAAGCCGTCGGGGTGATATGTGATAACTTTATCTTGACCTTGTACATAATATGTTAAATTTGTTGAGTGTTTGCATGTTAATGGGGGCAGATAATGTACTGCTCTTCATCCAAGGGATGATATATTAAAAAAATTGTTCGTAACTGGTCGCTGAGTCAAATCTTTTCTTGGACTTGATCTATCAACAGGATCTCGATATATCCAGCTCGTCTGTGCTATGTGATGTAGATGAGCCAACCGTTCGGAGTCTTAATGGTTGTAGAGTTGCTGATCAGATTCTTAAACTCGTTCCAAATTTTGAGGTATACTTGGAAAATGCTAGTCACTGTGATCACATATTAAAGAACGATTGTTGCCTTCTCTTATCTTTTGTGCAATTGTAGCACTTCCGGACAACATTAAGATGCCTGAAGTACTGGGCTAAGAGGCGCGGGGTCTATTCAAATGTAAGATCATACCTTTCTGAAATCCATATTTATTGAAAATTTTCATACTTAAGTTCTCGTCATCTTTCTCATTTCGGACAGGTGACTGGATTCCTGGGGGGTGTAAACTGGGCACTTTTGGTAGCTCGTGTGTGCCAGCTCTATCCAAATGCAATTCCTAGTATGCTGGTTTCTCGGTTTTTCAGGGTATATACTCAATGGCGGTGGCCGAACCCGGTCATGCTTTGTGCAATAGAAGAGGATGAGCTTGGATTCCCTGTCTGGGACCCTCGCAAGAATCATCGCGATCGCTATCACCTTATGCCAATAATAACTCCAGCTTACCCATGCATGAATTCTAGTTACAATGTCTCTCAAAGCACTCTCCGCGTTATGACAGAGCAATTCCAGTTTGGTAACAATATTTTGCAAGTAAGAGAGTTAATATTTTGTCTGGTTTCGTCAAACGTTTATTCCGGATCCTATCCCTAAGCATAATTTTAATGCAGGAGATTGAGTTAAATAAACAGCGCTGGAGCTCTTTGTTTGAACAATATATGTTCTTCGAGGCATATAAAAACTACCTGCAGGTTGATATAGTAGCTGCAGATGCAGAGGATTTATTGGCTTGGAAGGGTTGGGTGGAGTCACGGTTCAGACAGCTGACCTTAAAGGTAGATACCGTCCTCCGGTCATTTGATTTGACGGCATTACTCTTCAGTGTTTATTTATATTCTTTTTGGTAGTAGAAGATAAATTATTGAATGGTTCTCGATCTCGTGTCTTATCGAATTGAACTATGCAGATAGAAAGAGACACAAATGGGATGTTAATGTGCCATCCCCAACCAAATGAATATGTAGACTCGTCTAGGCAGTTTCTGCATTGTGCGTTTTTCATGGGCTTACAGAGGGCAGAGGGAGTTGGTGGGCAAGAGTGTCAACAATTTGATATTCGTGGTACGGTCGATGAGTTCAGACAAGAAGTAAACATGTATATGTTCTGGAAACCTGGGATGGACGTGTTTGTTTCTCATGTTCGTAGACGACAGCTTCCGCCTTTTGTTTTCCCAAATGGATACAGAAGGCCACGGCCGTCCAGGCACCAAAATCAACAGGGTGGAAAATCTGGTGAAGATGGTACTGTTTCTCATTCCAGCTCTGTGGTGGAAAGGCATGCGAAGAGAAAGAACGATAATGAAATGATGGATGCTCGGCCAGAGAAACCTGAGAAGCGGGCATCTATTAGTCCACAGAGTTTAGACATTGTTTCTCCTGAGAGTAGTGCTATCACTACTGGTTGGACCCCTCCTGTATGTAACCTTAGAAGGCCACCTGGTGAGGAAATCGAGGCTAGAAATTTGAACACTGAGAGTGCTGAACTCACAAACTTCGCTCGAGATGAGTGTAACTCTGGCAGCGAGCAAGCTTTGGAAGTAGATAGTATGGCTCTTGTTCAAGAATGCTCTGATCCGGCTGAGGCTTTGGGAAAGTGTGTGACACCTGATTCTAGTGATGTGGGTGCATGTGAAAGTGGGAAGGAAGGAAACTTAGATCGTGATTTGAGGCCTGTATCGATCAGTTTTGTCAGTGAAGTTGAGAGAGAATCAAAGTCATGTAGTGGTACGAGGACAACTGGAGAAATTCCTGATAGTGTAATTCCTGATAGTGTTCAGCTGAGCAGATCCTGCGGGCAGAACCGTGATTACGAGGTGAGTTTTTTTTTTGTGGTATGTTTGAGAGGTCGAAAGTGTTACCAGGAAATTGGGAATGTTTTGCTTGAACGGACCGGGAATAGTAATGATGGGTTTTTTACAGGCATTCGGGTTTCCTGCTACAAATTCAGATCCTTTAGTGGGAAAGGAAAACTTGTTCTCTCACAGTGGCATGCCTGAAGACTTTCAGGTTCTTAAGCTACCCACAATAGTTGCTTTTGATTGATTTTCACATTTTCTGGCTGGTTTAAAATCAACTTACATTAGTATGTGAGCATCAAAGCTCCACACTACATGGGATCCCATACTTGGTTTCATAGTCAAGAAACATAGGGTGGAGCTAAGTTTGAATTTTGATGGTAGTCCGTATCCAAAACCGTATTACCTCTTTGCTACTTAAGAGGTCAATATTTCTGCTGTGTTTTCACTTGCCTTGTGTTGTTTCTGCATACCGCCTAACTTAGTGCATATAATGGTTGGCAGGTCCTGCACTGCAATGCTTTTGTTGTGTATATCAAGCAACTCCGCTTGAAAATAGAATTTTTTTTCTCTTTCTTTAAGTCTTGTTAGAAATACACACCTAACTAACGTATGTTTTTGCTCGTTATCTTGTTTGTCTTAGTCAAACACCTTGGTCAGCGGGATGGAGAAGGCAGAAGACAGAGCTAGGTCAGACTCTTTGCAGAAGTCACAGATAAGGCATAATCATGATGTCTTTATGTTATTGTTTTTTTTTGGTTTCTTGGTACTTTTATAGCAACAGCAGGTTAAGCTTAAAGTCCACTGTGTGAACGTCCTCTAGGCTATCGACGTGATAACCAAGACTCATCGCGAAAAAGGGAAGATCAACTCAAAATGTTGCGGTGGACAGACGACAGAGTCCAAAAACTTTGGTAAGTTAATTTTTTATATGGAAACCAAAAAAAAAAGAAAAAAAAGTAAAAAATGACATTTGAAAAGTCAAAAAAAGAAAAAAAGAGAGAGAACGGAAACCAAAAAAAAAGAAGATAAGCAAGGAACGTCGGATGGATTTGTTTTGTTGGTGGTATTTCGAGTGAGCTTGGTAGATTAAAGCTCGATTTGCGTCACGAGGTGGGACAATGATCATCGCTCATGACGACATATGGAGAAAAGAACTTTATAATGTGGAGAATGTTGAATGTTTTTGTTTTTTAAATTCGGCTGCTTCAGACACCTGTTTTTATACACTTTAGATGTCTGGCCCTCTTGAAGGGTTTGACTTGAATCGTTGTGTTTTTTATATCCCGTTTAATGTATATAAGAATCTATGCCTTCGTGTCTCTTTTGGGGGGTGGTTCTTGCTGTTTAAACTTTGTTTCCCTATGATTAGGTGAGTAGAACAATGAAAAGCATTAAAAGTTTTTGAAAAGAAGAGGAGGTTTCTGAATGAGTAGCTTGTAATCTTTACTTTGAAGACTCATAATCCCCACTGTTGATGGAAATGATAGTAAACCGATCTGCCTATTGAGTACAGTTGGTAGTTGAACGGTTAAAAGAAAGATAGTCAAATTTAGTGTTTTCAGATATGCTAATACCACATACAGGTCAATGCTATGCATTATGAATCTCATCAATTTATTTGTATCTTCACATAAATGCTGTAAAGTGAATCACTCTTATAATGAGCACAAAAACCGGTTACCTGGATTAATACAGAAAGTAAGAAAACATTGATTCTCCTAATTTCTCCGCATCTTTTGTCGAGATCCTGTTTTTGGAGTTATTTGAGGAGTAAGAAGAAAAAAAACGACCTACTTAATCAGAGAGAGTGAAACAATTCAAGTGAAGAATAGCTACTTCTTAAGTTCATTTAGTGATGATTAACTTTGTAATAATACCAACATCAATTATATGACAAAGTGTCCCGGTCAAAATTTTATATAACCAAGATATCATTCCAAAATGTTTTTACACATTTCGAAAGATGTTTTATATTTTATGGGTGTTTTATCAAGTCTGTATAATACAGAAGTACCCAGCTAAATGCAGATATTATTATTGGATATTCCAAATATATACTACTGTGTGTATTCTTAACACACAAAGATAAAGTAATTAAGTAACAAACTCGTTCTTAATATAAAAAATTGGCATTAGCGTCTTTGCCTTGTGCATGTGACAAAAAAAAAAAAAAAAAAAGTCTTTCCCTTGCATATAGAGCGAGTGGATACAATTGTTGATCTTATTTATTACTCTTTCTCTGTATTCTCTTGTATAGATATCGAGGGGATACAATGGTAAAGAAATATTGATCGAGTTCTAAGATCCAACCCTCTAGATCTTTAGTGGGATTCGGTGGAGAGATGCTATAGTTCGTCTTAGCCGAAAGATTTGGAGAAAGCTTATACAGTAACTTTTGACTTGTTAGACTATACCAATCTTATTACAATATTGGCTTAGGAGATATAATAGTGGTTAGGTTTTATCTCTGCTGTATTTTCAGTGCAACTGAAGTATATATTATTATTGGGAGTAAGTAGATTTACAAGGACGGATCAATTTCAACATCATTTGGCTGACAAATTTTGTCGTTTATGTCTATGTATAGCCGAAGCATATTAAACGACAAATAAATTATTATCATAACATACAACAAACTCAACGCATATATGGATATTTTGCCCCCGAAGGTTTGGTAGTCGATACTATAATTCTATAAGGAGTTAAGGACCAATAAAGAACACATACGTACTGTATATATAAATACTATATTCTATATATGTAAACACTAGATCGCATAAAAAGGTCGATCCATAATAATAAATTAGATCATGTGTTTAAGGCAGTAATTCGAACGTTGATATATAGTCATTTTTTTAACGTTGATAGTCATTTATCATGCATACTTCGAATTTGTCATGAACAATAAAGATATATTCATATATAAGCGCCGATATACACACAAAGGAGCTATTTTGAAGATGGATTCCTACAATTTTCATCCAAGCAGATCCGAAACACGATCATGGATTCATTGATTACACAAAAGAAAAAGAAACATAAAAAATGCAAACGGTAAACTAGGGAAATATATACTACTACAGGGAGAAAATTAGAAAGTCAAAACAGGACTACGAAAGTTACCTATTATATATATTTTATTTTTATTTTTTTTCTTTCTGATATGATATTTTAGTGTAACGAAAGTGACGCTGAATCAGATGTTTTAAACCTCCTGAGCCATCATCCACCTCTGCAACCTCAGCTGTCTATGGAACCTCTGTATAAATTCCTCCGCGGCTCTGTCCACGTGGCAGCTGTCCATGGTTCCGGCGCTGCTAGCTACGTCAGGAAACACGGCTGCTGCCGCGTGTCGTTCCCAGATGGAATCTCTAACCTTAGGAAGCGTGTTGTACCGGATATACGCGTGGCGTTGGCGTTTGTTGATAAGCGGTTTGCGGGACCCGCTGCGTCGTCCGTTGCTGACGTGACATCCGGTGGTGGTCGAGGCGTAGGAACGTCTCGGTGGGGTGCTGCTGCAGCTGAACTCGTACTCGAGCTGGATCGGTACAGGTGAGATGAAGGAGGATCGGACGTCGTCGTGGTCGGAGGGACGGCACGTGATGCGGGAGTGAGAAGTTGACACGGCTTCGTTTAACGATTTGCGTAGGATCTTGCCACGTTTCGCGAGTAGTTGTGGATCGAGGGTCGTGAGGAGTTTGTGACGTGAGGCATCTGAGACCTTCTGGATGGTGAATAGGATTAGCTTCGCGAGGCTTGAGAGCTTCTTCGTCGTGACTGTTGAACAGACATCCATCTCGTCTGTTTGCATATGTGTGAGAGAAAAAGAGAGGGGTTTGGCTTAAGGTTGGAGGGATGGGATTTAGAGAAACTAAGTGGGATTAATGAAGAAACTTATGATGGTCTTTATATAACGGAAACATTATATTTATTCCGCTATAGGAGTTTTATCATAAATTTATTTCAAGGTTGGAAAAAAGAAGTCGATGGGTCCAATAGTTATAATCTCAACCGTTAAAAACATTCTTGATTTTATTAAAGAGCTCTTCTAGTAAGAGTCTCCAACCATGGTATTGTGGGGAAAAAAAGCAACAACTCTCTATTGATTTTATTAGTAAAACAAAACTGTTTTGAGTTTTTCAGAAAATAGTGACTTAAATTTCTGCAACTGTTATTTATTTAATCTCGGACTTTAATTGAATATGAGCATACGAATATTGTCATTCAATACTTAATTTAATTATTTAAGTTATGTGTTATTGATTATATTTGCAAATTTTAAATTATTCTTAAGACTAAAGAGACTCTTTAAACAACTATATTCAGTTAAAATATCAAATATTTCACATTTTTCTTTGTAACCGGGGAAATTTCATGTCGAAACCCAAACTAATTCCATTCCAGATTTTCTTGCCACAGCATCCACATGTGACCAACCAAGATTAAATTAAAATGGAAGAACTCAAACTCTAGTCTTCAAATCAATAGAGCGAATCCTCACCACTATGAATAGATTATTTCATCAGAATTCTGTTTCCACAATATAATTTATATATAGTTCATCAGAATATTGTGTTGTCCAAAGTTAAAAAAGATATTAAGAATTTCTTATATTAAAAGATCTACAATGAATGTCAATGGATTTCCCATGTGTCGAGTACATAATAAATAAATAATACGGAAACTACAGCCCGAGAATTTTGGATTCCACATATGAATTTTTACGCATGAGAATCAATAGAAACTTAAAATTTGAAAACTAGAAACAAATGAAATAGATTGTAAATTATTTTTTAAAATAGAAATGACTAAACTCGTAAACTGTCATTCCCATATAGTTTAAATAATGTCTACATCTAACATGTTGGACTGTTGGAGCAAATATCTGGTAAATACATTATACAGATCCTGAAGGTTGATCTTACCATCAATAAAAGTGACTCGATTACTAAGTATATATATTCACATTTAAAGTAAAAGAATATTTAAATAGTGTAATGATAACAGCTGCATTATACAAATTTTATTTGAACCGTGTCTGTCTTTATGGATTTTTAATAGTTGGTTTCCTTTTCTTTTTCTATGTCTTTACTTTAATTAAATTTCTTTGTCAGGTAGAAAAATAAAGAAGGGGGAGATATATTAAACTAACTTTCTTTCTTTTTAGTTATGTAATTGTATTAGTCTCTCTAAGTTGTTCGCATATGCAAAAAGTGTAATACGGGTAGGGTTCCATTGGTCATATTTTGATTTATTTTTAATCAGAAAAGTTGATTTTGATTGCTTTGTCGAAAGAGTTAAAATCTTATCGAGAAAATAATTAATTATAATATTTGTGGAAAAGAAAATCATGAACTGTTTTCTTCCAACTTGGATGTCTCGGGCTCCCCAAGTTTCGTATAGATACTTCGACGGTCGACACTGTTTTATATTAATATAAAATTTGGCATATTTGTTCGGGTTTGAAATTTTTTAATTAACGAAGTATTTAAGTGATTAATACCAATATAATACCTATATAACTAATTGTGATTGTGCATATTTGTTCGGGTTGAAATTTTTTATTTAACGAAGTATTTAAGTGATTGATACCAATATAACTAAAGATTTATTGTGAGTTGTGCATGGAGCGTTAGAATTATAAATTTGCCAATATTGTGCTGTAGTTTCCAAATTCAGTAAAAATAAATAGTTTCGAAAGTAAAAAATGCAATAACCATAACAAAAGTGGATTTGAATCTAAAAGTATACTTTTACGAAATAGACCAAAACAATATTTTCCCCCTTCTTTGGGTTGATTAACCAAAAACAAATACTGTATGTGGAAATTTTTGTTATCCAAGAATCAAGTAAAATCTTTAAACAGATGAATCATGATGACACTTTTACCTGACCGGATGTGTTAATTATGTAAACAGTAGTATAATTTTGTTGACTCTTATCAGTAAACCCTCACGTAAAGTTGAACATGTAACTTAAACTTTTTGGTGTCTTTTCACTTGACCATCAATCTTACTTGTTCGGATTCCAGAATTATAATGGAGTATCAAAACACTATTTATCATCATATTTTATATAATAAGTTAATAACAAGATAATTATTACGCCTAGAAGAAGTGTCAATGAGCCGGAGATAAAAAAATCCCATTATCCGACCTAAAATTAGGCCTAGATATTGTAAATATTCAGGCATTTTGTTGAGCAATGAGTGCTTAATAATTTGCACATAAAATTGTCATCATTAGTTATTACAAATTCTTTTTCTTTTTTGTTTCCTGAATAAAATAGTCTATTTTAAGGTTTATGCAATCGATGGGCTTGTGGATTATGATGGATGTGTTCAAATGGAAAAAACAATTTGGGTCCTACTGACTGGGAAAAAAAACAAAGTAAGATAACACTTTTTACATTTTCCAATTTGACACCTTCTCTTAGCAAGGGTTAAGAATATCTATATACTTTTAAGAGATGAATGATATTTACCTTAATATATATATATTATTTGCATCAAGCTCATTGGAAGAGGATACGATTTAAGTTCTGTGACCGAGAGAAAATGTGTATATCTCATTTGTCGATCCATCTTAGTTGATCCTAAAAATTAGTTGGTACTCTATTTATTTAGTTTGATTGATTTCAAAAGTTCTTTATTAGACCGTCAAAATACGTGTGCTACATGGACATTTTCTAACGAATCTGATCGTTTTTTTAGGATTATATATAGATGATATATAGTCGACCGTCACTTTTTTTACATAATACTTAGATTTTCATATATAAACTTTTCTCACGGATTTAAGTTCTTGCTTCTCTTTGTAGCTCCAACTCTATTACGCTCGTATTGCTTCATAATTGTATTAGTAATCCATTTAGCCTTGTGTTTTAGTGTTCCTTGTATTTAGCTTTGTCTTCCATATATATATATGGATCGTGTATCAGATTTAATAATCGATTTTCCTCTTTCTTTATTAGCTTCGCACTGACTCAATATCAGCAGAGTTAGCTGTACATAGGTAAGCTCAAAGATAATCAATCAAGTTGAAGAGTTTGGTAGGTAGGTCTAGATATTTCAACAGTAATTAATCTTTATCTATATAGTGCTGTTTAACCAATATATGTCTTAAATAAGGAATGTCTGATATTAGTGTTAGAAAAAGGCCATATAATAAATATATCATAGCTAAAGACTAAGTGAAAATTAACCTAATACGTGACTTTGAATTGGAACATTTTTACACATTAACAGAGGGGAGCAGAGAATCCGAGTATATTCTCAATCGCGTATTGAATTCATATTCACAAGCCTGTTATTTATGATATACGATATGCGGACTGTGCTTGTTTCTTACTTCTAATACTATTTTATAATGTCAATCCGCTTCTTCTTTTTTTCTTCATGTGATTCCCTTTCTTCTGGTTTATTTTTTTTGCCACTGAACCTCCTCCTCATCTTATGGTCGATTTGTTACTGAGAAAAAAAGAAAAAACAAAAGAGAATCTTTTTGGGGGTCCAAAGGCTCGGAATTTTTTGAATGAGCAATATTTTTAAAACTGAGCTACAGTATATTCTGTTTATATATCTTAGAGCACCTCCATCGGAAATATGGGAGTGGGTATCTGAGTAATAAAAAAACAATAGAAAAAGAAAAAAAAGGAGGAAAGAGAATGAAACGGTATCTGAATAGAGAGATTATACAACCCTTCCTCATACCCTCATTTGATAGATGTCACATTTTTATTGGTTTGATTCTTTTTTTATATAATTAAATTAATATAAAAATTACTTGATACATTAAAGGAGTTCTGCATTGATGAAGGTGCTCTTAGTAATTATATGAGTAGAAGTTTAATTTTGAAAGTACGTAGTAATATATATTCTTCACAATAAAATTTAATCTTTTAGTAAATCGCAAATTGATCCCCAAAAAATTATACTCGCAAGACAAGACTAATTAGCGTTGAACTTTATAAAATTTCTCTTTGATAATTAACCCTTTGACATCCTTGAATTGTAGTCCGGGTCCATTAAGTCTCTTCGTACTTACGTAACACTAATTTGTAACGACCTATTTAGGCGAAGTAAACCGGTAGAATATGAAAAAAAAAAAAATCTAAGTAAACACATATATAATCAGCGGTTGGTGAGTTCGTATGCACACCGGATAATACGCAAGTTTATATTGAGTTTATTCAGTGATTCCAAAGCACTTCCGGTGGCCAACATTATCCTTTATATTTTAATTAACAAAAGTTTGGTTATAATTTCACTTTGAGTACATATATTTGTAAGGTTGCTGTAGACTTTGGGTTAGCTAATGATGGCTAAACGATATAGGATCCCTACTTTGCTACAATATAATTTAGTGTCTCGTAATTTCTATATTAGTGGAGTATCTTTGCAGTGTCGGATAGTGGGACTGAAAAGTTTTAGTTTGGAAAGAAATATAAATTACAATAGAGTATAAACAGTTACTTTAAATTTGTTAGTGGTACAACGAATAATATTAATTTGTGCATAGGAACAAGACAAACACTGTAGCTCAAAATAGTTAGAGATTTTGGGTTGCGTTTGTGGGTTACTTACTACGTAAAGAGATTTGGACCATGCATGCGTTGTGATTGGACTTAGTGTTGGGCTTGTAAGTTTATTGGGCTGTACTTGGTTTGTAATTTACAGTGAGGGTAAAATCGTAGTTATACTCTCCATTACACGCTTGACTTTGAGCATAAATAGCTTCGTGCTACCAAACTCCTCCATAACCAACATTGCAAGGAAGCCACTAACTATACTACATAAAATACCAATCATCAAACTCAAAATGGAACCAGAAACGGAGACGTTTAAGTGGGAGGGAAAACAAGCCGCCCAAGTCAACGGCGTCACGGCGGAGCAAGTCTGGTCGGTCGTTTCAGATTTCTGCAACGTCCACGAGTGGTTCCCAACTGTTGACACGTGTCGCCGAGTCGAAGGGACCGATGGTCAAACGGGTCTGGTCCGATACTGCGCCTCCACCAGAACCAAGGAAGAGGAAACCAAATGGGCTAAAGAGCGTTTGGTCGATATCGATCCAATCGGACGGTGTTTGAGCTATGAGATCCTCGAGAACAACGTGGGGTTCAGATCTTACGTGGCGACGGTCAAAGTAATGCAAGTGGACGGTGGAGATGAATCGGACGGTGGAAAAGTCTGTCGAATCGAGTGGTCGTTTGTGTCCGATCCCGTTGATGGTTGGAACAAGGAAGACCTCGAATCCTACGTGGATTTTTGTCTTAAACATTTGGCGAATAAAATGGAAATGAATCTGTAAAACCTTGTCTATGCTTTTCCGTTATATAAATATATGTGAAAGCTCATTGTTTTTTTTTTCCGTATGAATCTAGCTGGTGGTTTTGGTGTGTTCTATGATTCTATAGAACTTCGTTCTTCTCGGGATTTTTACTATTGTTCTGGATTACTGATTAGTACTCCAGTAATCTAACAAGTAATTTGTTCGTTACATTTTTCTATTGACACTTGACAGCCTGTTCCATTACATTTAGCTTGATTTTTACGTCCATTACAGCTGATTTTCAAACAATAAAAGATATTTCAGGAATATATTCTAAAAGAATACTAACTATACAAAATGCTCTCAAGTATATTCCTTTCGTTGCTTAAAGAAAATATTTTTCTACCTTTGTCATTGCTTCCATAGATTTTTTAATAGAAATAAAAAAGATTTTATAACTTTTATGCCTTTTTCATTACTGAGTAATAAGAGTTGTAAATCTTTGAAAATATTAATTGAAAAGAAAGAATTGGTTTAGAGTTATGAAATATCATGACTTTTTTTTAACTTTTTATGCCTTTTTAGTAATAGTAATAAGAGTTGTAAATCTTTAAAAAGATTAATTGAAAATAGTATTGGTTTAAAGTTATGAAATATTATTGTTTAAAAACAAGAAAAGTACTAGTACTAAGTATTAAGCAGAAATAATATTTTGGTGCTATTTGTGAAGAATTTGATTGGAAATAGCGGCATTAAATACAGACATTGACAAAAAGAATCAATAGCTTTAGCCTTTAAGAGTTGACAAAAGATTAAATATAGCTTTAGCCTTTATGAATTTATGAGTCTGTCTCGGGAATGGATACCTTGGTTACGTGGTGGGAATCGTCATACGTCAGTGTTCTTCTTTGTTTGGTTTCTAACTTTCAATGAGTCTATAAGCTTATTTGGACTTTGCTTCGGCCATATGCACTCGTTAATTATTGTGAATAAATAGCCATAAACCACGGATGGCCTTTTTTTCGCTAAACGTGAAAGTTTAGAAAACATGTCACACTTATAAGTATTAAGTCTTGTGGAAATTTCCAAAAATAAAGTTGGAATCTCTGAAAGTGTGCTACAGAATTTGATATAATACTGGAAATTTATTCATTAGAACATTTACATTCATATAAGTTTTTCAAATTCAAAAGTAATTCATATTAATATTTTAATTTTAACAATTATTTGATTACATTAAAACAATTTTATAAACTAAAAACACTTTGAATAAACATGTGTTAGGAGAATATTTTATGAATATCTATTATATGTGATAATTATCTCTATCTTTCTTCTATTTTCTTTATTTTTACGAGCTATTAGATATCTAACAATAAAAATGTTCTTACTATAGTAGCTCATCCAACGGCTGAAATAATGGTCGGTAACAAAATCTATTATAAACAATACTACTTTTTCCTTTATAAAAAAGAACTCAGCTCCTTTTGTTTTTAATTATTTGATGTTTCAAAATTTTCGCATGTTAAATATTGTTAGTAATGACTCTTCTAATATTATTTTTATTAAATTTTATATTTAAATAAGAAATAAGATAAAGATAAACTTAGCAATTTTACATTTGAAAATTGAAAATATCTAAATTTTAGTAATAATTTTTTCTTTCTAAAACATCAATAATTAGAAATGGAGAGAATATTTTTTTTAACATTTCTAAAATATGTTAAAATTTTTCAAATTGCATAAAATTTTCAAAAATACTTACGAAAATGTGGAAGTCTCAAAACTCTTGAAAATGTTTGATTACTTCAAGTCTTCAACTGAGAAAAACTAACATTTTTTTCACCGATTCCACCAACATTTTTTTTTTCACCGTGTTCACCAACATGTTTTTTTTTCGCAACTCTCTTAGCAGTGCTAACATTGCAGATAAGTTTCCCTTAATTTGAACTTAACCCATTTAAGTTTATGTCAAGACAGTCAAGTGTGTCAACCCGAGAGTACGATTGTCTACAAGTATTAAAAGTGCGCTAGTTACTAATTGTAGAATAAAAATGACAAATCAAGTTTTTGAAGATTCAGCTAGAGAATGGTTTGAACGTAAATATTCCAATTTAGTTAGAAAAACGTTTTTTTTTTTCATACCAAAAATGGGATATCGCGTAACACTTCATAATCTTAACAGGCTAACATAAACGGGAGTGTTGGAACGAAAATAAAATAAAATAAAATACAACCTTTCAAGATTAGAGATGATAGTAATTTTCAGGACTATATAACTAAATACAAATTAACTAAGAGTTAAGAGTATATATAAATATATCTCTGAAGAAAAGGTCTCTCTGTGTTTGGATAATTAACAAAAAAACTTTAGAAAAAATTCAGATAAAAGACCAGTTGAGGAACATGAAGCAGATACAGTGAGGATCTTCGTCGTCGTTTAACACTTTCCATGCAACAGCCTTTTCGTACGTTACTGCTCTTCCCATGCTAGACATGCATATTCCTCCATCGATACACATAAACCCCTGAAAGTTTATCAATATTAATTTACGACCCCATATTTATGAGTTTATCAACAGGATCCACATTGCACCGGTACACAATAAATGTTTCAACCTTTTTGTTAAAATATAAGTTTTCAAACTTTTGTTTTTTGGTAATTGGTATGAATAATGTCTTAAACTTGAGCTAGTTATATTATGCTTAGCTCGAATTAACGTTACGGTATACCTGTTGCATAATCTGAGGGAAGTCGGAGCATAACGTTTTCTTCCCGTTGTTGTCGAAGATTTTCTCGAGAGTGATATCTTGAAGGGCCACCAACGTCGTCTCCAGCATGTCTAAACCAGCCTGGTTGGCAAATGTGAATACGGGCGGTAAGGCCTGCAATGATCAAACCAGCCCACTTTCCCCGTTAATTACAAAAGTTATAAATTTGAAAATTATGCATAAGTATCATCATTGATCGCTAGGCGCAAATCATATATTTCAACGTTTATAGTGTCAAGAGCACCTAAACATTCAATAATTTTTCACAATTTTATTTCTTATATATACAGAATTTTAGGAAAATATTTGTAGATATATTTGATAAGGACTTAATTAGACCGATTGATCAATCGCCTAAGTTCCAAATCAGGAGACTCGAACTGTTTCAGCCGTCCAGAATACCGATTTTTAACACCTTATGTATAATATTAAATGATGCATGCGAACGCGAATGAGAACGAAGTAAGAGAAAATGACCTTGAGTGAACAACACATGAGGGCGTCAGGATGGTGCCAAAGAGACTTGAGAAGATCGGTTCCATTAGGTTTAAGTAGTTCAACGCCAAGGTAACATCTATAGGAATGAGAAATCCAACGAGCGAGTGTATGAGCTTCGGGTGATGCGGGTGGTGGGCGCAGGCCTCCGCTTAGCTGATGAGAAGAAGGAGAGAGAGCAAGCGCGACCCGTTGGACCGAGGCGATCACACTTCTCACATATTGTCTAGCCATCGAGGCTACATTCTCTTGCATATGCATCTCAAAAGCTAGCTGAAACGCTATTGTCATCACTGACTTTGTATTTCCTCTGCTTCCGCATGAGTCTCCGGCTGTTCTGCTCCCTACGTCTAGAGCCGATGCTAGGTCTAGCGTTCGGTTAGGACTCAATCCCTCCTATAAAATGTTTTTTTTATATGTTTTGACTAGTCTTAGATTTGATAAATGTTGTTAATTTATCTCTAATATGAACTGAACATACCGATTTGGAATCTAGGGGAATGATGCGGAAGCCGGAAGGAATGATTGGGGCATCATCAGAAAAAGAGGCGTCAATTGGTGCAAAGATAAGCTCTGCGCATGATTCAACTGCGTTCTCATCCACCCCACTGCACATCTAAATCATCAAACAATCAAATATATTAAAACCACAGGAACAATTAGTTGCAATAAGATGAATCACTGAAAAGCAGAAGAAACTCAAAACTAATCTAAAAAGTGAATCACTGAGAAGCAAAGACTTAGGTCTCAAATACTTTTATTAAGGATGTGAAGTGTTTTGTGATTATTAGTTTTCTCATGAGTAAACGCAAACATAAACACAAAATTAACGTTTGAAAAAATGAGGTCTTACTTGCAGAAGAAAGATATCGGCAGGCATCATCATATCTTCTTGGTAATGCCCCAAACTCTCAAGCTTAATCACTTCCATGAACTACCAACAACAGACGGAAGAAAATGCATAAGTTTTTTATCTTCACAAGTTATATAGATTTGATTTTGAGGATCACTTAGTCTTAGTTCACTTACCTCTTCATTCTCTATAGTGTGAGCTAGAGGAAGAATGACTTGACCGCCAAAGCTCCCTGGGCGAGGGATTGGTAAGCTACAAGGCCCTGCTTTGATGGCTGCAGCTGAATACGCATCGATGCTATTGTCTGCCCATTCTTGCCTATGTTCCCTCAAGAACCGCAAAAGAATCGAGGGTGGAACATTCTACACAAACAAAAATATCCTTAATGACAGATCAAGAAGAGGAAATTGAGAATCTGAACTATCAGATTATATGAGCATAATTATAATTACTTGTAATAACATGGAAGCTTTGGCACAAAGAACCGCGCTAGGCATAGAAGAGAAGCCATTGGAAAATGGGAGACTTGAAGTCATCATCATCTTTGTGGGAGAGGAGTTCACAAGAAGAGTAACATCATCGATACCATCACTCTCTAGCATCGACCAGCCTTCATCGCTGAACCCATTGACTGCTTCGTTGAATCCTCTGAGAAGATAAGAAACAATTTAGGTTTAGGCTTTAGAACACATGTTTTCAAGTGTTTATAAGCTGAAGAGTGAGAAGCTATTATTACTTGCTGAGTCTTTGGCTAAGTGCTCTAAGAGCCGCCGGTCGTCTTCCCCAACCAGTTACGTTAGGCTGTGAAATCTCTTGAGATATTTGTCTCAAATAGCGTAGAGCCTGTAGTAGAAAAGACACCATAAGTTCTTACATATTCTTTTCACGAAAAAGGTTGAGATTATTTCAAAAACTAAAGTACTAAATCTTACGGCCATGGTGGTTCTTTGGGCGAGTAACGTTGAAGACTCATAAAGAGAACGAAGAACTTCTGGCACACTCCATGGCTACAGAAGATTTCAAACACGCTTATCAAATATTATAAATAAAAAAACTTATATAGAAAAATGAAGATCGAAATGTGGAAAGAAACAAAAAAAAAACAATGAAGTTGAGAAACAGAGGAAACATTTCACTTTCAGTCCCAAGAGCTAGGTTTCTTGTGTACGAAGGAACAAAATGTAAATAAATTGAAGAACTGGTAAAAATAGTAAAGGTTTGGTACCTCAAGATCGAAATGATCGACAATGTGAAGAATGGATCCCCCTCCTTCACAGGGTCTAATGAGGTATCCACTTGGTAAAATCTCTGCTCTAACGAAATGAGGAGATGGAGGCATACTTGGCCCGTTTTGTGTATTGTTCAGCGACCGTTCGCATATCTGCATCAATTAAATTAGTATCATCGATTGATCGAAAAGTAAAACAAAATATAACTGTTAAGAGAATAATTAAGGATGGTTTCATAAGTATATACCACAAGGCTCCCGTCTTCCATTACAGATGTGTAACGTAGCATCCAGAAATCACGAGCTGGTGCCAATGTTGTCGGTGCATAAAGCTTTTTCATAAGAAAGAAAGAAAAGATTAAAGAGGAAATTATAGTTTAGTTCGGATACATTTTTCTGGTGGTTGTTTGGATATGATTCTTGAAGTTCCTTAATCATCATTCATTAATACCTGCATGTAGATTAGTTCGAGGGTTCCACCATTTGCAGTGGAGAGGACGTTAACGATATCAAGAGATCTGCAATCACGCAACCAAGAAGGCCGATCTTTTAGGATCTCTGCAACCTGCGGAATACACAAAATCAGAATTGGTAATTTGTGTTCTTGATTGATTGATGAAGATGTAACTGTTAGAAAGAAGTGAGAATACTTACTCTTGTGGGATCCAGACCCACGAGGCCGCAAGCACGAGCTGCGATTCCCGTGCATCCATGAGAAATAGCAACGATTCCAATGGAATCCGGACCAGGCTGCAGATATGTCAGTCAGTAAAACAATGAAGGATGATTGAGTCGTACACGAAAAAAAGACAAGCTAGAGACTTATGTGAATTACCTTCATCCCAGGCATTTGGACCCACTCGACGGCGGTTCCAGTGGCCTTTGAAATGAACTCTGTTAAAGTTTCATCCGCAATGGACAGTAGTCTAAAGAAAGACGCAAGAGATTCATTAAGATTTGAATATCATATTTTTTCTTAAACCTGCTTTGATTGGCGATAAAGAACATGACTTTTAGCTTACCCAGCAGGGCTAGCATCACGAGGCTGATGTTGAGGGGTCAAGTGGTGCTGGCCACTTGTCACCACTGACTCACAGCTCGTATCCGTGGTCGCCAAGTTCCCCTGCTATTCTCCAATCACAAGAAACCCGAGAGAGATCGATTATCAATTACATAACTTATGCGTCAAGTTTAAGGTGAAAGAATAAAAAGATGAATTAATATGTATACGTTTTGAGGGTGTTGGCGAAAATAGCTGTTCTCATAAACCAAGTGAGACACTTGCTTTTGCAACCGGTCATTCTCTTCCATTAAAAGCTTGTTCATCGCCGTTAGCTTCCGGTTTACAGCTTGAAGCCGCGACGCCTCTTTCCGCTGCTTCTCTCTACATCTGAAAACTCATAATAACACCAAGATTCAATAAACCTCTCATAAACTAGAGAGTTTCTTGGGTGTCAAGAAATAATGAGAATTAAGAATGACCTGCGGTTCTGGAACCAGACTTTGATCTGTTTAGGCTCGATATTGGAAAGGATAGGACATTCGCGGATGAGCTGTTGGCGGCGCATAGAGCTTGGTTTAGGACAGTCATTGTAGAGTCTCTCCAGAGCTTCCACTTGTTCAGGGGTGTACCTCACGTACTTCCCGTTGTCAATATTGTGACTATTATTGCTCCCTCCTCCCATCTTTGATCCTCTTTCGATCTCTCTATTTATAAAAATCAAAAATCAAAAAAGTTAATTAACACAAATCAAAAACTTATTGACGCACGTATTCTTGCTAGCATGACCATTTTTTTGTTATATTTCAAAGAATTTTTTGATATTCTAAAAAGAGATCCGTGTTTTATTTTTCGTAGTGAAATTTGAGATGTAGTTAATTTATAACGCGACACTTCATGATTCTTGAGAATCCTCAAAATCAAAGACAGATTTTGTTTGAAATATATTATCAAAACTGAAAATGATGCAGATTAGGTGCTTATAATGATCATGGCTTCATGGCTCAAAGTTATAATAGATCCCAAAAAGGGTCAAAACGGCACACAAAAATTGTAACTTTCTTCTGCATATTCCATTAGAACCTAACAAAGATCCGAACTTTTGTTATCGTTAAAGAAGGAAAAAATAGAGAGAGAATGATTATTAGATACCGTAGAGTTGTTTCTGATCAACCCGATCTCTGGAAGCAAAGATAGATATATAGGTTTTTTGTTCTTGCTGTGAATTCTCACAAACACTTCTGAAAATTTCTTTAAAAGTGCCAAAGGCCTCTCTCTCTCTCTCTCTATCTCTCTATAAACAATGGATGAGTAACTTCCTTCGAAAAAACCGGTGAAGCATGCTTCACAATGGGAACTACAAGATTCAAACTTTAGACTCTGCTACAGTTCAACCACTTTTTTCCTCACTCTTTCTCTCTCTCGATAGATAGATCCACAACGTGAAGAGTCAAAGATTTGTGAAACTTGTATATAACAATTTGTAGTGGGAAGAGAGAGAGAGAGAAAGAGAGAGGAGAAAAACTTTTGTTTATGGGTGGGTGAGCTTTTTTTTATTTAATTTTAATTTGTGGAATTAATAGAATAGAAATGTGTGTATGAAAAATGAGAGAAGACATGTGTGTCGGGCTGTGTTGAAAAAGAGAGAAGTGAGTACCCTTAATACCAGACAACCACCACTTCTCACTTTTTCCTTTTTCATTTTTTTCATTTCTCATTTTCTATTTTGAAGTGTTTCTGTTCCTTTTTCTGCTATTTCGTTTGGCCTTGCGTTCCAATACACTATAAAAAAGACATACACACACAAGAATATTTCCCCAGTATCGCCTAAAACACGTCACGTCATCATCATAGACACAAAACAAGCATTGAATTCAAAACCTTAATCCCATTATTTTCAGTATGGTCATGGACTCAGGGGCAATAACCAGTTTGGTTGCTCCTTGCGACTTTTTCTGCTCTTCCGATCCATTCCGATGGAATGTATGTGGCAGGAGGCGCCGCCCCAACTTCTTTATTAGACGGATGTAGACAATCTTTAGGTTATGTACATCCATAGTTCCCAATTAGTGTTCGCTTTAATTTTTTCTAAATACTATTTTTTGCATTTTTGACAAAAGTTTCCAATCTTCTCAAAATCTAACGCTTAGGCATCTACATGAGCATCTTAACGTTTTGCTTATGGTTAAATCAGTGGAAAAGAGGTTGACAAAAAGCTAACATATTAATAGGCTTAAATGGATGGCTAAGCAGATTAGTGGGCACTCTAGGAGTTCCAGGTAGATAATTAGATATTGACTTGTTTAAAATAACCTAATGTTTGAAAATTCATCAAATTATGATAGTTTTCTCTGATGAAAATCACGAAATAGTATAATGGTACTTAATACTTTGAAACTCGATCAACATCTTTTCAAATCAAATTTAATTTGAAAAATTTAGTTTTTATCATCATTAGTTCGTCTAAAAATATTTAAAACTAAACTGATACTTGAAGTGATTGAAGATATTGCATAGTATTTGTTTTTAGAAAGTTGAAAATAGTTTCGAAATTTCGGCCTGAGCTTTTATAAAACTCTTATTAGATCTTGTAGATTACAAGTTGGTCGTTTTGAGATACTGTATATTCATAGTTTACGATCGGCCATTTAACTATTTTGGCACGAAGAAAACTATGTATGCGCGTATATCGATCCTATACAGTTTGTTTCTGGGTACCGATGATATACAAAACAAATAACGTAAAAAAGAAATTCAGAAATCCAAACACACTTTTAATTCCACTTTAAAATAATTTTCGGAACAAGTAAGCAATATACCTTATAATAAATTAAAAGAATCAGATGGTAGTTGAAGAAAGGACAGAATGATGAAAAAGTTGCATGCGTCCTTGATTTCTTGTAACGCAGATAAAATCCCATGTAGTCATCATCATTATCGTCAATCATCATTCCTGATATAAACTTGGAAATTTTCATAATATATATGATCATAGTTTTAAATGCCATATTTATATTAAAAATTTTGCGAACCAGATGAGACATGCATGCAAAATTGATCTACATTGTCCCCTGTAATAAGGCACACTATATTCAAGCCCATGCACGATTTTCTCGCCTTACTCATTATTTCACATCTGCGGTTCCAAAGTTTGAGGATATAATATTCTGCATAAGGATACATACTGTTATTTTCATAAGAGTACACTCAAAGTATATAGTGAGTTTACGAAGGTATTCTTGTTGTTCCCTTTAGGTCAATAATCGACCAACATATATATGTATATACGTACAAGGCAATGAGACCTTGCTTCCAACATCTTTGGAAGGTTAGAACCTAGAAAGGACAAAAACGAATTTAGCCATGTTTAAACTAAAAGGAAATATAGTGGTTAGTGGATACATGTTCAAGGGGAAACCATATGTTATGATGAGGGATATACTAATTAATCTCTGTGAATGTGTGTGTATATTCCATCGTTTTAACAGTCCAACTAAATTTCATTTTTATACCATTTCGACGATATAAAATCCAATGTATGTGATGATACGGCCATGTGGTTCGCTTCAAAATCTCTCTGATCTCTTCATGCAACCTCTTAGGGAAAAGCTCCCAAGAATTTTGTACTTCTAAACTTTAACTTAAACCTCCTTCGTAGATAATATAGTTAAATATATGTTGTCATTTAGATATATTGGCACGAAGAAATATATATAATTATATAAATTTGATGCTCAGTAAGTGAAACATTTTTAAAAAATATTTTATTTTATTGATTAGTTTGAATCGTTAATACTTTTAAAAATAAGAGATCAGCTAAGATATTACTATGTATTATATATTGGAATAAAGCACCAAGTTAGTTGTCACTCATCATAAGTTCTCTAATGGGAACCTTTTTTTTTAATCGTCGATTGGCATGTGATTATATGTCAACGGTGTTAAAGGACCGTTAGCTTTCTGTAAAGAAAACACAACGGGCATATGTAAACATGTGTATATCTATTATTTCTAAACTAGAATAGAATCCGCGCAACGCGCGGGATTATTATTTTATAATTTTTTTTTAATTTTTTTTGATAAATTTATTCAATTTTTTTTGAATCTTTATTTGTTGTTATCAGTTATTTATATTTTTTTATTTTTAAATCTTTATTTAGTTTTTTTTTTATCATTCATCTTATCTCTTTTCTTTTTATAAT